>JAQGBZ010000193.1:0-118837 GCA_034687125.1 Neelides folsomi | reverse complement strand
CGAAAACACAAGAGATATTCATAAGAGAAAAATTAAATAAACGCCCTGTCCAAATCCAGAGCATAGTCCCCTGTATATTAGATAGAGTATTTAAGATTATACAATGAAAACTTGCACTTTGCACTATATTTTAGACTAAAAATATGAAAAAACAATAAATTTTCTAATGTTTTTTAAAGAGCAATTCATTTTTGTCCATTTATGTACCCTTAAAACTCATTTAATCTTAAATACCAGAAAAAATTAAGTTGCAAAAACCAGAAAATACGAGTACTCGTATAAATATTCTATTTGTCATGTTCATGTATCAGTTCAATCATATAAAAAGCATTTCACCTTTTTATAACATTTTAAGGATCGATTTCATTTTTTGATCATTTACATCCTTTCTGTATATTAGGCCATTTCATCACTGATGATTGGATATGCATTTGAAAATGTAAATGCATAATCTACTTACATTTAAATATGCAAATGTTTGCTTAATTTTGATAAATAAACATTATATGTACTTAAATGGAAATTAAATATGACATGATGTATATTAAACAACAGTTTAAAATTGAATAAATCTTTAATATTTACATTAAGTTATCAGTTATTAACTAATGCCCTATTAATATTATCTTCATTTGCTTATTCACTGACTTCTTTGGTTTTATCATTCATTTAACAATTGGTATAAAAATGAAGCCTTTTACCTTACCAGCAAGATAATTTGTCTAGAAGAATTATCATTCAGACACAAGCACAAATAAATCTAACAACTATTGATTAATCTATTTCAAATAAATATATATCAATGTTTAATGTATGCCAATTGCCAATCTACAAAAATTTACCGAGATTTTTTATTATTTATTGATAAATAATTTATGAATGATATAAAAAATGGACAATGTAAATATCTAAATGCAATATAAGGAGCCTCATAACGGTTTTGTTAAGATTGTCTCCTTTCTAAAAATAAAGATGAATCACATCACTGAAGTCGCGATTATCGTAAGTTTTAGATGTTAAATACAATATCAATTAAATTAATAATATCAGATCATACCGAATTATGTGTCTTATTGGTCTTATTTAAGATTCAAATTGATATTTTAAAGTTTTCTCTTAAATTAATTCAACAATTCTTAAATTAAAACATCACTCATTCTCATTGTTGTCATTATCAATCAGACCATCGTTTTGGGAATCATCAGCCTGGCTGAATCAGTTTCCTTTAATGGAAATAATGGACGTCAATGCGGGGTATTATTAATTAATAAGCCAACCTCCATAAACATATCATTGAATTCTGAAATATCAACTCCCCATTAATGAGTAAAATTACCAATAATTTAAATCTGATATTAATCACATTAATCAGGAATGTCCGAGTGGAACCGAGCGTGAAGAAGGATATGGAAGTTACTGTGGTCCTTGCGTTCCAATTGACACAACATGTAGAGAAGGAACTTATAGAGATAATGGTAAATGTAAAGATTGCCCGTGCCCAACGGCATCAGGAAGGTATTTTATAAATATTACATACTTAATATATTTAACTCATATTTAAACTTTCAAATTAAAGTTGAATTTGTTTAATGGACTTGCTATATAATTTAATAAATAAAGCTAAATAACAGGATAAATAAAGCTTAATGTAATGATAAATGATAAATAATAAGAGTGATGAAATGAAAATTAATTATTTGAATAGATTCAATGGAGGATGTTACAAAGATTCATATGGGGATATAATATGTAAATGCCAAGAAGAATACACTGGTAAAGGCTGTAGGAGTTGTTCTCCTGGATGTAAACAAAATGATGAATATCCCTACGACTGTAAACGTACGGACAAATGGAAATGTTCAAATGGTGATGGGAAATGTCCACCAAGGGGCTCAAACCGCGATGATGAGTATAATAGAAAGAAAGCCAGGTGTGACACTTGTTCGGGCGAAATATCACGTTGTGATCGAGAATGTGGAAGTTGCCACAGTTGTTCGAACAGAGATTGCGAACGAAGATGCATTTCTCGAGGGTGTAATAGATGCAGAAGAGAAAGAGACTATTGCGATGATCATTGCGATGAATGTGAGAGAAATGAATGTCCACCTCAACGAGAATGTCCAGAATGCCCAATTAGGCCTCCTTGTGATATTAAGGATGAATGTCCGCCACAGAAGGAATGCCCACCTGACACTACATGCCCTCCAACGAAACCTTGTGACCCTCCTAATGTAATTTGTCCACCGTGTGCAAATTGTACAACTTGTCCTTCGCCTTGTGGGAATGTCACATGTCCAAGCCCTTGTAAAGATTGTCCGAGTCCTTGTCAAAAATGCCCAAGTCCTTGTCGAGACAATTGTCCAAATCCTTGCCGTCCTTGTCCAGAATGTTCAAAATCCATAACTTGTACTCCTTGCATTTGTGACTTGAGAGGAATGGCCTTTCAACATGAATCTCTTTGTATTTGCAAAGTAAGTAAAAGTACTTTTACCTAATTTATTTTTCTCTACATACTACAAATACCTTAATAATAATCTATGTTAATTCTATTAATTAAATAATTTCACGCGTTTAAAAGTTTAAAATTTATACAATTATTGTATTACATATAATTAATGTTTGATATAGGCGAATGTAATGGGAGCAACATGTAACATTTGCAAGCCAGGATATTTCGGATTGAGTCAATTTAATCCCGTTGGATGCTCTCAATGTTTTTGTTCTGGACTCTCAACTAACTGCCAGAGTGCAATATATTTCAGAAGCTCACAGCATTTCACGGACGGAATTCAATTGACAAATCGGTATTTAACATTCATATTACATACAATTTTACATAATATGTGAAATTTATACTGTTATATATTTTACAATATTTTTGGCATACGCAAATATGTAGGTCAGAAACGTGTGTATTGGACAAGTCTATAAATCTATAATATTCTATATTATCTTGTAATTTTTTTTACAGAATTCACACTTTAGATACTGAAATTCTTGAAAATGGAGAATACAGATTTCAAAATACAGATAGATATAATGGAGATCTCTTTTGGTCAATTCCTTTTACAGGAAATCGAGTAATAAAAGGATAAAATAAAGATATTAAATATTCAATAAGCTTTAAGCATTTACAAAGCTTTTACAAAGTTCCAGATAAATCGAAAAAGCTGGAACTTTGCAAATCACAATGACGTAGTTTGGGTATATGAATAAGATGTCATAAGGTTAAATGTCTTTATTAGATCACTTCATACGGCGGATGGATCAAGGTCTTGAGAAAATTCTCAAACAGAGGACCCATTAGTCCTAATCCAGATCACGACGTGATTATAGTTGGGAAATATGGCATGGCTCTCTTTTGGAATTCGAATGATTTCCCAAGTTCTCCTTCGAGCTATTCAGTGAGTTTACGACCCATTTTCTAATATCTTTTTCATCAGAATCTAAAAGGAAGTTTTAAGGTAATGGAAGCTGAATTGAGTCCTAAGGCCAATTGGCTATTCCTACGAGACAATTTGACTCGAATCGCGAGCAGATGGGAAATAATGGAAGTTTTACAAGATGTGAGCGCTCTTTTCATCAGAGCTTCACTTGTCAACGGACTCGACCAGACTTACATTAAAGATATTTCTATTGACTTTGCGACCAAAAGGCGCCAGCCCGGATTCCCCGTCTTTCCGCTCAACATTGAACAGTGCCAGTGTCCGATGGGTTATCAAGGGTTGTCTTGCGAGGTGATCCAATTATTCTTTCAATTCTACGCCATTCATCATGAGAAGCCTTTCATGGGCCGACGTTAATGCTTTCTCCTTTTCCCATTTCTTTGGGATTCTATATGTATGGCAATCTTATATTTTATAGAGCTGCTCTCAAGGCCACTATCGGGACACGAGCGAGACAACGATCAGCATTTTTGGGTCTTGTAGAAAATGCCCATGTGGACGGAATTCCCTGGGATGCTTCGTGGACGAATTCTCGACCGTCATTTGCAAGTGTAAAAAAGGATTCAGTGGGCCAAGATGTCAAACAATGCGTAAGCACTTTATATGTGCAAATAATTTTACTCAACTATACTCTTTTGAAGTATAAGCATTTTAATACTAAAACACTAAAAGCAAAATACAAAGTAGATAAATGTATTAATATTTACATAAGTTCAGATACATAAGTATGTATGGTCGTAAAAGAACTTACATATATTATGTATTTATCTATCTGTATTCTTAATCATTACCGATTAATTAATTACATTTAATTACAAATTAGAATTTATTTCACTTCAAATCAACCCATCCTACGTCCACGATTGTTCTGGAACCAATGTTGTGATCAATTGTACATCGGAGAGCACGAGTCCTTATGTAATGGAATTTGAAGCAAATATTGCGAGCTCTGTTAGTGGAAGGGAAATCTCCGCTGGAATTATGTCAACAAATGTTGTGATCAAAGGAAATATGGATGTGATTTGTACATTGAAAGATCCTATTAGTAGAAAAACCATTGCATTTGCTGTCTCAACTATTGGTATGTTGACCTTTTCACCCATTTTCCCTTTATGCACATTTCCCTTCCCTTTCTTTTCTTCCTTTGCTTTGTCACCTTGTTCCTAAAAAATATTTTTGCAGATATGCCATTTTATTTTCATAATTTTAGTAGACACTTAATTTCTTTGAAGTAATTATAAATGAAATATTAATTATTATGTAAATATGTAGAAGTGAGCGATGAGGAATATTGCATGGTGAAAATCCCAGATTATCCTCCGCATATTTCAATCGAGGTGTCCCCTCCCTTCCTTTGCATTAAGGAAGGGGAATCTGCGAGGTTTGCTTGCATAGCGTCAGAATATAATGCAAACAAAGTAAGCACCCTGACCTTTTAAACGAACATGAACATGTCGCATGTGTTTATTTCTAATTTTCTCAATTTCATTGTTATTTTCAACCCATTAGATAAATGAGAAATGGACAAAGGAAGGAGCAGAGACGGAGCAGCTCGACGTCCGACAGGAGAATAAAGCCTCGGTTCTTGCTTTCCACAATGCAGAAATTAGCCATAGCGGAACTTATATTTGCTCTGCTGCCATTTATAGAACCGACGATTTTATTAGTCTTAAAAAAGTCGTTCTCGTTGTTAGGAGTCGGAATGTAAGTGATTGTGAAGATGTCAGAGTTTTCGGAAATGGGACAATATATTTCAACAACTCCGCCTCAATTCTTCCTGTAATGGATCAAGGGCAACCTGACAATGAAAAAAATACCCAGGTTGTTTAAAAACTTTATTAAATAATACTTATAAATAGGAACACTTTTTATTATTACCTTTATAATTATACACTTTTATATCAGAAAATACAAATACTAAATACTAGTATTTTGTATAATAAAACATTATTATTACAATTTAATAATACCCGTAATTTAATAACTTAAATTAAATTCCATAGTTGACATTTCCACGAGTGCGGTTGAACCCTGCAAGCATTCAACGAGTCTTTGTTGGGAGCAAAGTGACTCTAGAATGCGAAGCAACTGGCGAACCGACTCCTTCAGTTCTCTGGTCGAGATACTTCGAGTGAGTCAATTGACGTTTTTATATTATTTTCTCGATAAGTCGCGACGCATTGTTAAAAGGAAATACACAACACAATGTGTTTTATGTTTATTACATGGGGAAAGAATTTAATAAAAATGTTTTCAGGGATCGAGAAACGGAAGAATTAGTTGAAGCCAGCACTCCGAATGCTGTATTTGAGCTACTGAACGTCTCAAAGAAGGACGAAGGGAAATACGGATGCACGGCTAGGAATTCAATGGGAAGCAGCACAGAATCAATTCAGCTCCTGATAGATGAAAGAAAATCTTGCTCTGAACAAGAGTTTAGATGTAGATCTGGAGATCAATGCGTTTTAAAATTAGATCGATGTGATGGAGAAAATGATTGTATGGATGGAAGCGACGAAGTTGGATGCCAACGGCGAACAAGACATTTGAGACATCACAATAGAGTGGTGGTTGAAGCTTAGATTCTTACCATCTATTTATTATGCCATTTTAAAAGATTTTCGAATGCATTTATATTCATGCATAAGACTCAATATCAATCTTTAATGTATCTATCATATTTTATATTCTTTTTTGTACTGAAGATAACATTTCATGTCTGATGCCATTTCACTTGCCTAAATGAATCATCTCATCATAAATAGAATAAAAAGTATTGACATTATTAGATAACTCATAAGAATTATTCTTAAATATTAGTAAAAGTAGAGAGTAGTTTAACTAAAAGCTATAGCTTAATACATTTATTCTTAATCAGTGTTCCAAATATGTATAAAATGAATTGTTCAATAATGATTAAATATTGTACCAGTTGATTCTCTATAAATCCAAGTCAGGATGAGTTCAGCCTAGGGTTTCAAGTATATGGGTATGCTTATGTTATATTTTAACTAACTAGCTATTTAAATAATGAATTGATGTGGGATTGTGGTATCGACTAATGACTACTTTTATAATTTTATGGTGTAAACTAGTAATAAGTAATAAAATGACAATTAAAACTCAATTACGTCCTTTTGAAATCAGGAAATCTGAATGGCCATGAATTTAGAATTAATGAATACCACACTACGACACTACGGGTCACCTTGTAATACATAGTTAAAATACACTTATTGGTTTTTGTATACAATTAATTTATTATTATTATGAAGTTTCGAATAAATTGGCAAATCTTACTCGAAGTGATATTAATTATTCTCTTACTTAACTCATTAACTGCTAATGGAAGAAGCTTAATTAATCCAAAAGGTTTCTTTTTAAAATAAAAATATTTTTTGTATAATTTTTTAATTTTATGCTTATTACACGTTAGTTTTAGTTCAAAGATTATCCTCTATACAATATTTTATAATATAAGTATTAAAAAATTAAAATCATTAATTATATTTTTGCAAGGTTCGCAGTCGTCCAAAACAGTACAGCCATCGTAAGCTATGCTCAGGCATCAAGAGTCCAAATATAAATTTATTAAACGAGAATCATCAATGAAGGCTGTTTTTAAAGAACCTTCAATTTTTAACAACGTTACATAAACTTGGTTGTGGTTATAAGTATAATGCTAATATTTGTGGAGAGCAAAAGCACAATAAAATATGCAATTCACGCTCTTGCCTACTATATTTATTTTACACTTCACAGTGATATAAGGTAATGTAATGTTGCATAATCACATCGCATGATCAAATATCGCATTGAAAATCACTAGGTATTAGATACATCTCCACTAAAATATTATATATTTTCTATATTATTTTGATATAATTATAGAATAGGTAATATAAGTAGTTAGATTATTAAAAATGTCTATTAAGTGCACCAGTGTACACTTACATAATATAAATTTAATTTAAGTGATATCAAGTAAGCACTCTTAAAGTTCACATCAGCTCTTATCGTTAAAATTACATCAACTTAAACTACATATTCCCTTATCATGTTTATACAATAATCTAACTAATGTATTTACCATATACAGTACATATTGGAATACTTGACATTTGAGTCTTTAGAAATATCATTTTTCAATTTCAATTAAATTATCCTTTTGACAATCTAGTTAGTCCTAATAAGTAGTTAAAATATTGTAAAGGTTTTTCTTATAATGGGCATTTTTAAGTTTTTAATAATTGGTCTCATAAGTATTATTAGTTATAAAACCTTTCAAAGTTTCCGTGATGGTGTTGCTCCCGAATTAAAAGACGAGTTTTGGGGTCCCAAGTCAAAATTTAATGAAAAACAAGACACGTCCATCCGCCCATTCTCAATCAAAGTTGAAGAGTCCGCACTCACCGATCTCAAAAATCGTTTAAAAAATGAATTGAAAGACACGAACCGGCTTCGAGAACCCCTTGAAGGAATTGGATTCGAGTATGGGTTCAACACTGAAACCCTCCGTCAGTACACAAGCTACTGGCTCGATAAATACAATTGGAATGAGAGACAAACAGCGTTGAACAAATATCCACAATTCAAGACCATGATCTCGGGTCTTGACATTCATTTCCAACGTGTGAAGAGCGAGAATGGGAAGAAATATAAGGAAACATTACCGCTCCTTCTTCTTCATGGATGGCCCGGATCATTCGTTGAATTTCAAAAAGCAATCCCACTTCTCACCGATCCAAAAGACTCCCATGTCAACTTTGAGGTTTTTACGTTTTTTTCTTCCTAAGCCTTTTAACACTTTTAATACTCCAGTGTTATACTAGTGTTATACTCAAATTATGTAGTAATACAAAAGCATAATTTAAAGTATTAAAATACTAGTTAAGGCAGTTTTACTACATAATACTATAAAATAACTACCAAAGCTTTTTCTTCGTTTTTTAATAAACCCCACTGGATTAGATTTTAACTCTTTTGGTGGTTTTCAAAACCGGGATGGTCTTTAGGTTTACATCGTATGAAATTTATAGTATAGGGCCTTAGGAAGCTTTAAGTTAATTCTTCACGCTTTCATACGGAGGACAAATACCATAATAACTTCTATGTCATTGAACAATTTTTTGTCCATTTCTACAGCTCATAATTCCTTCCTTGCCTGGATATGGATTTTCCGATGCTGCTGCTCGGCCTGGCTTAGGCCCAATTCAAATGGCCCAAGTTTTTATGAAGCTAATGGAACGCCTTGGATTCTCCACCTATTACGTCCAGGGTGGTGACTGGGGTTCAATCATTGCCACTCACATGGCCACACTTTACCCAGAAATGTATAAAAATGCATTGCCTTTATATTTATATAATATTTGGAATATAATATAAATATAATGGATGGAATTTATATTAAATTTGTGCGTGTATCAAAATGCAGAGTGAAAGGAATTCATCTCAACCTTTGCGTCAGCGAACATCCAAGAGGATTCCTCCGACTTGCTGCATCACTCACCCTTCCTAATATCTTCCTCAGCGAAAGAGAGATAAATATTATGACACCTGCTTCAAAACTTATTAACTTTCTCTCGCGTGAGTCTGGCTATTTGCATCTGCAAGCGACGAAGCCTGACACAATAGGTATGAAAAATATTTACAAAAGCCAAGAAAAGATTCACACGAGTATTTGGATTGATAAAACAAGTTTTAATACGCTATTTGCACGTATTTATGACATTAAATCACATGGAATAGTATTCCTTGAAGTAGCCTTAATTTAAGACTACTATTACTATTTTCATTTTTGCATAATTTAGCCATATTTTGCTTGTGTATTTTGCATATGTGGGTTTGCAATTTAAAAAGGGGTATCTCAAAATTAGAATTTATTTTCAGTTACTAGTGATTTGAATTTTACTAAAGTTATATTTTTATTAAATACTATGATAGTACAGCAATTTAATGATGTGTTTAAACCAATTATGATCAACTTGCCAATCTTTTAGAACATATAAACTGCATATTTATAGGGTTTACATTTATCTTTAACCCTATGTACTCATTAAACGTTGAAAAACCATTTGATTAGTTTAATAGTTGAATATTTAACATGTATTAAAAAGGATGAGAATAGGAAATAAAAGATGTGAAAATTGAAATTTTTCTCATCAAGAGCTAAACAAAGAGCATCGCACTTTGTAATTTGTACACATCCGCAATTAACTCATTAAGTCCATATTTGGTTTAGTATCCGAATAACAACTATTAATTAAATTTTTCTAAAATTCAATTTAAATATAACTTAAGCAACGATTTAAAATTTTGAGAATTATTTTAAATTGCAAATTGCAAACCCCATTTTAAATTGCAAACCCACATATACTTAGCTGTATCTGATATAAAGTGAGTGATAAATGGATATTTTCAATTTCTTTTAGGAGCTGCATTGTCAAACTCACCAACAGGATTGGCTGCTTACATTTTAGAAAAATTCTCCACCTGGACAAATGTTGAATTCACAACGAGGAAAGACGGTGGGTTGAAAGAGAAATACACAGTGGATGAATTGTTGGACAACGTAATGATCTATTGGGTCTCAAATTCAATTACCACTTCAATGAGACTTTATTCAGAGCACTTTGCTCTTCAACAGAAAACCTTCGAAATGCATAAGTAATAATTTAACCTCAAAAACTCCATTCTTGAAAAATTTCACTCTCATCATTGTAAATACCTACAGGTAGAAGAGTTTATGAATAAATTTTCAATTTTTAGGGTTCCCGTGAAGGTCCCGACAGCTTGTCTTGTAACCCCACAGGAACTTTTTCCAGGAGTTAAATTCCTCGTTGAAGACAAATATCAAAATATCTCCAGATTCACAAAGGCAGAAAAAGGAGGCCACTTTGCTGCCTTTGAAGAACCGCAATTATTTGCTCGTGACGTCATCGAGTCTTTCTCAGAGCAAATAAAGACCAGATAATTAAAGAACAACATGTTCGTTAATGAAAGTATTATTATTAACTCTGTTCGGTTATTGCGGTCATAAATGTATTCATGATTCTTCACTTTCATCATTCTTTCAGCCTTTCATTATAATTTTAATTACCCTTTAATCTATTCACTGTATACAACTCGCTACGTTAACTCCTCAAACAATGTAATGAAACAATGAGTTAGATTCTGCAAATAAATCTAATCCTACAATACAATAAATTTTATTTGCAATAATGCGTATTTCCGATGTTGTGATGCAATAAATGTGCGTCAAAAGTCAGGAACTTGTTTAAATATATCTCTTCCAATTCCAATGATGGTGTTTGTACAAGTTTCAACCACATTATCACATAGATTTTTCTCATGAATGTACAATACATAATATACATAAAGTATGTGATAGATATAAATTATATGATAAAGAAATAAGTACTGTTATGTATTCCTAGTGCAAATATTATTATGTGTGCACAATATATTTAGGTATATACTTAATATTATACAGATACTTTATAAGATTCATGGTTGAGAGAAATCCGTTTTCTCCTAGGCCCTATTCCCCTCATTTTGCATTCTGGGAAAGGGATCCGAGTGTTTCGGAAATAGGGTAAAAGTAAGTGGGAAAGAGAGTTTGGTCCAATTCGCGGCTTTATAATATGGAGGTCGTATCGAGGTTGACACAGGGAGAGAAGCTGCAGCCTCATCAGCATTATTTCCCTGTCACCTCAGAATTGGTAAACCTTATTCAGTAGTTTTCTTCAACCTTCATTTCTCTCAAGAGGCATTATTCCGCTCCCACTCTTCCAACACTCAACGAATCTTCCCGAATCTAACTTTCCAAATCTCTTTTCCATGATGTATGCATTGTTCACTAAATTATACCAAAAAAATTAGATCAAAGGACTTTGAAAAGTTTCGTGAAAGGAACGAGCTATTGATGGTTCAAAATTTCCTTACGTTATTCAAATTCAAATGAGTCCATAAATAAAATATAAAATAAACTTTTTAACGATTTCTTAAAATTATATACCTTCATTGACTTACAGGGATGAATAGTCACTAAATATTTAATATTCAGCGGACAGATGCTAAAAAAATTTATAATAAAAGGCCCTTTATTCCTTATATTGAAAATATGATTTGTATATTTCACAGTATATCCAAGCCTTGTTTTCAATTACGTTACACTGTTATAAAGTATAAATTCTGACATGTGCTCAAGTATAGCTATGGACTTATCACAAGGAACCAAGTAAAGCTATCATAAAGTAAACTTCTGGTTCGTCAGCTTTCACACAAATTGGATTGTCGAAAATTGTTTGGAGCCTGAAAATTCATTTCATTTAATTAGGAACTACAATGCTCCCTCATAATCTTGTATGAACATGATAAAACATAATACCTTCTTTAATGTAAATGGAACTCAACTCAAGAGTAATATGATACATTTATGAATTATGAAAACAAAAAACAATGATTAATTTCACGTTAAGGTTTACTTATAAACAACATTCCAATGTTCTTCCTAATCCAAAAGCAATATGTTAATTAAGAGCGATTGATCTCTAAGTCTTCGTATCGAAGAGCATTGAACTAATTATTTCAAAAGGCATTTCTATAAGTGAATGATTATTAAAGTAGAAAGCACATGAAAGGCAAGTCATAATGAATTTAATGCATCTATAGGTGAAGGGGTTAATCATTGTAAATTAAAATGGGTTTAAAGTTTTTTTGCATCCAAACATGGCATCTTTTTATTCTTTCTTTTTTTCCTTTTTCCAATTTTAGATCCATGGATAATATTATAAAAATATAATTTTTTAATTATTCTGCTAAAAAAAATTCATGTTGCTAAATGTAAATCTTGCTTCAAAATTAATTTTGCATCATTGTAATTCAATCGGCGGTTTGGTATAAAGAACATGGAAAGGTAATCGAGGTTCATCTATTTTAGTCCATAAATAATTAATTTTCATGCTTATCAATTTTAAAGATTAACATTTTTCATCATGATTTTACAAGTTCTACGATTGGGCCAGAAATCCCGGAAAATTCAATTAAAAAGAAGGTGAGTTCAGGAGATGTTGTGAGGATCGAAGAAACATCCAACAGTGTGGGAGATAGCAACAATGAACAACCTGGTGTAAGTGTGAAGAATATCGAGCGAATTATGTACATTGGGGCTGAGAGTCGGTTTTGGTCTGCGGGTGAACAGAAGATTTGTTGGGAAAATGTTGACAAATTGGCTGAGGGCCCCGTCACTCATCTCGTTGTCAGCGACCTACAAAACGCCGTCGTTCCCAATTACGTTTCGCCCCACCAACTCCGAGAGATTCATTTCTTTGGACAAATATCTCAAGCCACGTTTGACAAACTGATCTTTCCTCTCGAGAATCTCGTTAACCTCGAAGTCCACGTCTCAACGCTCGAGTACTTATGGCTCAAACTAGGCACATCCAAATTGAACCTACCCTTACTTGAAGTCTTTCAAATCAGCTCAATGGGATTTACGCTTGGCGAGGCCAAGAAGTCAAACATTGTGAAAATAATGGAAAATTCAATTTGTCTCATCGAGAAAAAATACCCAAATCTGAATTTTCTTTCCATTTCCCTCCCCCTGATTTCAGCAAAGGAGAAAGATCTCATTCAAGCCATTCTCAAAGCCGTTGGGAATCATCGGAAAACTCTAAGGTATCTGAACATTGTTCATGAAATCTTCCTGGATCTCGATGACAATTGCAACATCAAGGCGTCAAAGGGAACCAAAGGAGAAAATACCTTTGATGTGAATATAGGATTAGCGGAGGAAGCAATTCTGGGAAGTTTCCACTTCTACACACTTAAACCAAGCGGAAGCATTGACATTTGGAGAAAGTTCCTCAAAACACAGTTGAATCTCAAATATTGTCAGATTTGGTGCGTAGAGGATTATCTCAAATTCCCTGCGAAAATCATTTCTAAAAACAAAGAGACCCTAGAGAAGTTCGCAGCTCAGATATCCACATGGGATGAAGAAGGGAAAAACTTCAAACCGATTGACTGCAGTGTATTTGGAGAATGTGTGAAGTTGAAAGTTCTCGCTCTGAGCGGAAGTCCTGACAAAGCTCCGAATCCAAACCGAATTCCTGAACTCATGAACCTTCACAAGGTTCCTGCAGGGCTCACGAGCGTTAAAATTTCCAATTTGCTCATTGGGAAGAACGACATTGCGACGCTGGTCACGAATAATCCCAATCTCAGTGGACTTTATTTGGAGGGAATTGGGGAGGAAGGAGATTTGGGGATTGGCATTGACACACTCGCTGGGCTCCTTGAAACTCAGACGGAAGCGAATGCTCTTGAGCAGATTGAAATTGTTGAGGGATTCAACAAAGAGAGTCTCTTCAAAAAGGACGAATCCGAAGATGGATATCGGATCTTGGCAAAGATGCTCTTGAGAAAAAATGACTCCCCGTCTTTTAGGGCTTACCTCACTGAAGATGGAGATTACGATCTATTTCAAAATTACTACATTGCTGAAGACTCCGACGATGACGGATTCTATTATACAACAACAGGTGATTTGAATATTTGGACATTTCAATCTTTTCTCACATCTTCGAAATTCAATTTAAATCCTTCATATTCAACTTCAAAGTTGTAGTATTAATAACATTCAGCCTTTTATAACTTTAAACTCTTTAAAAATTGAATCTTCCTTTAGGCTCGGAAGATGAAGCCGAAGGGGAAGGGGAAGACTCCGATGATCCAAATAATGCAGACATTGCTTCTATTGCAAATGAAATCGAAGAAAGTCAAGCGTCTCCCATTTCGATTTTTAGCGTAGATTAAAGAAGTGTAAATTAAAGTATAAAATTAATAAAATTTTATATTACATAATTATTCCACAAATTACAGGTGTAAATATTATAAAACAATTGTTAACCAAAAATTATAAATATAGTCGTAAACCAACCATACGTAATAAAAATACTCTTAAATTGCTTTAACATAAAAATTGATCACGTGGTTTAATTATAACAGTATAGACAAATTTAATTACTAATATAAACTTCAAATAAAAATTTCACATGAAAAATAAAATGTAAATAACTATTGGTATTTTATCCTCAATGCGAGTCCACGTGTTTAAACATAACATTAATGCAAAAGTATTTCATTACATATTAAGGTTAAAGTCATGAACATTTAACATTTTTACTGATCTACAAATGGTATTGAACTTATTATTACTTACCTATTCATTATTCTTCATAAGTTATAGATAAGTAATTAAATATTTATTACATGTGAGAAATATTTAAACATTACGTATATTGGTTTTCAGTGAATGTGTAGAATAATAGATTAGGATAGATCTGTGGTAGTTTCTGCTCTAGGATGCTTAAGAATGGAATGCATCAATTTGTAGGCATTAGCATTAACAGTACGAGATAAGGATTTTAAATAACTATGTATGTAGTATTTATACGTGTACTATACCATATACAACTTAATATATACATAAATACTACTTACTAGATTGAGTAGATTGATTTAATATTTACATATTCATAATATTAAATTGTTTATTACATAATAATGTATGTATTAGGTACGTGTAATATGAATGATTAATGTTTCAATTTTCAATGTCTTGATTTTAAATTGATTTGCCAAAAATATTATAGTAGTCTATTTAAAAAAGGAACAGTCGAACATTCAATTCTTGACAGATAAAACAATGAGAATTTTAAAAACTTCGAGGTCGTGATCATGATTTCATTTATCAATAAGCTACCGATATATTTATGCATTCAAATTGCTTACCCAAAACTCGAGATAATTTTTTGTTCATTCAGGACGTTTAATTCTTCAGATTATTTTCATATTTGAGGTAAGGAATCTTTCTGTTGGGTTGAAGGTTAAGTATTTAAATTCTTTCTGCATAGAATGGGTATGTTACATACACTCTATTAATTATTTAACCTGACTTTTAATCTTAACAAACATGTTATTCTATTTTATACAATTTATACATAAAGGTAGTTTAAATGAAAATAAATACGGTATTTATGTATATATATATTATATAAATACCTGCTTACCTATTTTTTATTATTAAGTGATTTAACGCAAATTAGATTATTGAAATTCGTATAATAGAAAATTAAGAGTCAGAACTTAATAAATTCATAAATTCTAAAATTGTTCTTATAATATGCATAATAATTTTGTTTACATTCAAGATAATATAAAAAATTAGCAGAGCGTAAAATTTAATTTATGACTCACAGAAGAGTAATCAAGCTTCATGGAAAAAAATTCGAGTGAAAATTCCTTTTCTGTGACAACTTCAAATTTTGAAACGAACGATGCGGAAAATACAAAAAGACTCAATTTGGAATGTAATAATGAAGGCCAGAAAGCAATGAAAGATCTTGGATTTTGGAAAGGACTAGAGGCGGATATAACAAATATAAAGTTGCTTCCTATAAAGTTCCTATACTTTTTCAAATACGCAAGTAAGAACACTTTTTTAACTGAATACCTTCCATTTATCTTAAAGGTATATTGTAGCATATACCTTTTTCCTCAAAAACAAGAATAAATAGGAGGGATAGATAATGAATATCTTCATCTTTCATTCTTATGCTAATAGAGTCTTTTACAGCCTTCCAATTGTATGAGTTCTACTCACTAAGTTTTACTTTATCTAGTATTTGTTATTGCAGTAAAACGTCTACTTGTATGTATCTGTAATATAAAAAATTTTTTATTAAAATGCTCAAAGCCTCACTTTTGAATATTTTACATTTCACTATTTTACATGTCTTGTATATAAAAATTCATAATGTATACGATCCCTGCAATTTGTAATGTCATGAATGAAGAATCGGATTGGAATTAAATGGAGCGCGGAACGACCAAAATGTTATATAAGGAAATATATGGGATTTAGCAGGCTATAAGGGTGTGATTCGCAAAATAATTTTATTTTGATCGTTCCTAGAGAATTTTAAAAATGAATCTCAATTTAATTTACTGTAAAGAAGTTATAATTGACCTTAACACAAATATTGGGGTAAAGTGAGTAAAACATCATGAAAGCTAAAAACGTATTGCGATAATGCTTTGTTCTATCGTTGTAAAATTTACATTTTCTTAATTGCAATCTTTCTTAATTATTAATTTTCACTTTAACTTTTGGTTATTAAGATATTATAATCCCATTTTGCATCTACTTTTAAATATTAAATACATAAATACCGGGTGGTTCTGAGTTAACTGATTATGAGTTTTTCGATCATATATAACTTTTTAACAGAATATTCTCAAAGATTACCATTATATGCTCAATGCAACATACAACTATGGTAGAATAATCTTAATTTGTGATTTAAGCCACAGTTGCTTCAAAATTGTGCAGCGATGCAGCGATCTTCGACAGCCTCGAAACTTCATTTATAGTTACATTTAGCAACGGGTATTTCCCTGAACGCTTGGACAATATAAGCCTCTCGATTTTTTTCATTTGGGATCATGTAATGAATAACCAGGTATATGACAAAAGCCCCTCAACCCTTGTAGATCTCATAGCTAGAATTGTCCAAGAGTTAAGCGAAATACCCATAACTTTATGTAAAATAGCTTGGGAAGATTCCGGAGTTCGTTTGCAATGGTGTATTTTTTAAGCAAATGAGGCTCAAAT
This sequence comes from Neelides folsomi, assembly GCA_034687125.1. Taxonomy (NCBI): domain Eukaryota; kingdom Metazoa; phylum Arthropoda; class Collembola; order Neelipleona; family Neelidae; genus Neelides; species Neelides folsomi. The sequence continues at coordinate 101,713 of JAQGBZ010000193.1, read as the reverse complement.
CACAAATTAAGATTATTACTAATATAGAATTTAGTTGTATGATGCATTGAGCTTATAATGATAATCTTTGAGAAACTTCTGTTAAAAAGTTGTACATGATCAAAAATACACATTTAACTCTGTGCCACCCGGTACATTTAAGTATCATAGTATTACAAAAATACAGAGTCTTTCACTAGGAATAAAGGTTAAATTTTTGAATTGCTGTACTCTCCTATTAACATTTAAATAAAGAGCATAAGAATTAAAAAAGATTCTGAATCTCTAGAAACGATTAAAATAAAATTATTTTCCGAATCACACCCTTACAGCTTTCTGAATCCCATATTAGTTGAGATTGAATTTAAACTTTCATTCACCAAGAAAGTAATACAATATATAGTTGATTTACGAGAAGCTGAGAACTGAATTACTCATTTATCTTTCAAAGCTTTATTCGTCCTTTATCCGTTTCTCGCACTCCATATGAAATACCTCGGGTTGAATCCATCTGAAGCAGGAATCATCCAAGCCTTTATTCCAATTATTGCCATTCTTGGACCTCCGTTTGCTGGCATTTTGGCTGATCGAATTGGAAACTTCAAGGTTTGTCCTATAAAATTACACTTAAATTGAATAAATATTTACCTTACTTATTGTCATGATTTGCTATAAAGAAAGCCTGTCTGGCTTCCAGTCTGGTAACTTATTCTCTTGCAGATATTTATTTACATAAAACATTATCATATTTAAAAATATTCAAGTAAGTTGGTATTACATTCTACTATTAAGTAGTAGGTTGGTATTACATTCTAATATTTATACTAGAATACTAATAGGTATATGAATATCAGTAGTATCTTAATTAATTTCATTAGAATTTCTTCAAAAAAAATTTACAAGAATTGGGTTAAAATTTGACGTCAGAGGTATTAATTATATGATGTTCGCAATGTGTTATAATTGTAATTATTCACAGGTTTTCTTAGCGGCCATAACGTTAATAAATGCTGGGATGAGTCTTCTCCTCGTGCTGATTCCGATAGCTCGCCAGGAAATCAATCTGCCTGAAAATGTAACCTTCTCATTTTCCTGCAGCTCTTCGTCGAGTAGCTCTTCAACTCCGGCCTTCGCAATTAAACAAGTTGATGATATTCCTTGTAATATAAATTTGACCCGTTTGAACTATTTGGATCTTCCTCCTGCCCCACTTTACTGTGGGATCCTTTGTGATGATGAACAGATTACTAAAGATGTTGTAAAAGTATCCAAAAGCAATATCTTACTCGACCCCGAATTTGATTATGCTTCTGAAGATTTCCAAGAAGACTCGCCGCCAGAACAGAGAAACTTTACACTTCCAAATGGAAAAGTTTTCATTCCGAACCAAAGGCTTGAAATTGAGTGTGATGGAAGTGGCGGAAGAAAGTGTGCTTTAAAATTTCTCGAATACAATCACTTATCAGATTCTGAGAAATATGAAATGCTGGAGATTCACAACCTTGCCTACTCCAATGACCTTCAAGAGAAAGGAGAAGAAATAGAGATTAATGTGACCCATCCTGAATTTGAAGTGCAAGGGTTGTTCTCTTTAGGGGCCAAAAGTGTTCCCAAAGGAAAGGCCTGTTCTTTACCCAACTCCATTATGCGAAAAAACCCAACCTGTGTCTCTCAATGCTTCACTACTTTTAAAAGGAAGCTTTTTTGTAACAATTTGCGAGAAGTAAAGGTAAGGAAATGGCTTTGGATGGATGAACAATGTTGGGAATGATTTATTACCAATATCACATTATACTTAAAATACATCATATACTATCTAATATAAAATCAATATGAAATATGTACAAGTAATATACCAAATATGTTCATGTTTTTATGTATATAAATGTTTTAATTGGTCTTTTAGGTTTTTGATGTCTCTCTCACATTTTGGCTCAATACACTATTTCGTATTCTTTTAGGCCTCACAAGTTCAACATCATATATTGTTTTCGAAGGAGCAGTAATGGCTATAATCAAAGTATAATGACTTTTTAATCATTATTTATAACACATTTTGGAAAATGGTAATTGTTGGCTTAAATTGTTAAATTGGCCTTTAAAGGAACAGGGAGGTGAACTTGGAATTCAAAAATTTACAGGAGTAGTGGCGGCTTGTATTGCTTCACCATTGTAATGAATGACATATAAATAAGTTAAACTTGATTTATAAGATATTTATGGGATAAAAGATGGTAATTAAATTGACAAAAAATTGAATGATTCTCTTACCATTTAGATCTGGGACATTGATATACAAAACACAAGATTTTCGCCCTGCATTTTATTTATATGCAGCACTTCAAGCTCTTTGCTCCCTAATAACGTTAAAAATCGATCTCACATTTAAAAAACCTTCAAGTTCCATTTTGTCCCAATTAAAGAAAGTTCTTTCCAACTTGGAAACGGTTTTATTTTTCTTGGCAGTTCTCGCATCGGGTAATTCAACATTGAAAGGATGGGAGCAAATCAAAGGATTTCATCAACTAATAAATTCGGATTTCAGGGACAGCTTGGGGATACGTCGAGAGCTTCCTTTTTTGGTTCCTCAAAGACTTGGGCGGGAACGAAGTCCTTATGGGATTAACAGTCACAACGAGTGGCTCATTCGGACTTCCGTTTCTCGTTCTTTGTGGGCCAATTGTAAAACGATTGGGCCATGTCAACGTCATTTCCATTGGACTTTTGTTTTACAGCATACGAATGCTCGGTGAATACTTTTCCTTATATTGATTTTACATTATTTAAATAGCCAATTAGATGAGAGATAAAATCTTGTGGATTGTTTAAACTTTTCAATTGGGTTTTATATTTGTCATAAATTTTTAATCAACCAGCTACAATAACAAATTGAAATAATTGATTTTTAACATGGATTTAGAAAGCTTATTTAGGGAATATCTCTGTCTATCCCAATTATTTTCTGATTAAATTGAGGAGCTTTGTTTAAATTGGATTGTTTGGGTTTGTATTTGTAAGGATTTTCCTACATTGAGAATCCCTGGATGTGCTTGCCATATGAGGCTTTGGAAGCCGTCACGGGTTGTCTGGCAATAACTGCCGCGACAATGTATGCTGCTGCACTTTCCACCCAAGACACCATTGCGACCGTTCAAGGGATAATGGGCGGTCTTTACTTCGGAATTGGTAATTGGCGGCTTGAGGATCTCACTCAATAAATGACATTGGTTAAAATAGATAAAACATTGAATCTTTAATTTTCCAGGCCGGGGTCTGGGAAGTCTAATTGGTGGATTTTTAATTAAGTGGTTTGGGACGAGAGAATCGTTTAGGATATTTTCCGCCTCGGCCTTTATAGCCTCTGTCCTATACTTCATTGCGAATCTCACTTACATTAAGAAGCATACGAAGGTTGGGGTAATAGCCAAAAGCGGAGAGGATGAGAAGATGGAAGGGGAAGATGAAATTAAAGAAAAAGTCGAAACCGGAGGCGGCGTTATTGGAGATTCCGGAGAAGTTGAAGCCGATAAGGGACTTCTTGGGTGCAGGAATCTTCCGGTAAGAAGACTCAGCGTCATGGAAGGATTTATTGGCCAGCTTCCTGTCAACATACATACCGACGAGCCACTAGAACCAAATGACGAGAAAAAGATTAATAAATCGGATGAACCAACAACGGTAAAAAAAGTTAATGAAAGGCAAGTGTAAACATGCTGAATGCTAATTACACGCAAGTAGCATAAAAAAGCTTTGAAATTCTTTAATGTTTCGTAATTGTTTGTTATTATTTTATTATGAAAGTTCATCCCGTGATATTTTATATTCTTAAGCATAAGTAGTTTTAATTAAATGTATAATGTTTAGTGTAAAAATCGAAACTGTTAATTCAAAATTTTATTCCAGTGTATAAAAATTTTAATAATTATTCTAATATTAATGTCACTTTCATTAAAAAGAAAAACAACAAGAGTGTTGTGGATTTTGGAACTCATTTCATTGAATTTTTTATTTGAGTGTGAGAAAACATAATAATGATTTTAAATCAAATATTCTTAAATATTTCTTTAACCCTACCTAATATCCCTTCTTTTTTGCGTGACCAAAAAATTGAAAAATTAAGAGGTAATATACATAATAGCGTAAGTTCTGATGATTATTAATTATCTATACGTATGTTTGGATATTTCTTTTCATAGTATTTTTAATCATACCTGGAATTTGATTATCTGGACTGATGTACTATTACTATTTATGCATTTATTTAGTAGCATGCATCATTAAAAAATATGAAAACTTGGTATGTTTGAATTTAAAATGAGAGCTCTAGTTTTGTTCTACTTTTACATTTTAAAAATGTAAAGTTTTAACTTATTTGATGATCAAATAATTTCATTCCAGAGAATAAGAGCTTAAAGTTACAAGCCATAATGGAATACATTTATAAAGGCTTAACTTTATTTAACGGGATGAGATTATCAAAGAACATTGGGCAATGGTAAAACTAAAACTAAATTGAAAGAATGACGATAATGAAAATAATAATTCAAAGTTTTGTGAGGTGTAAAAATAATTTTGTGAAGTCGCTCGACCATAAATTATCCTCAATATAAAGTTAGCTGGTTAGAAAATGGCATAAAATATTCGGTTTGTTTAAAGTACACATGTTATTGAATGTTGAACATTGTTGTTGATCAAGACAGGAGATTCTGTTCAATTTCTACAAATTCAATTTCTGTGATGTAATGAAGTAAAACGGCGTAGGCAAAAGTTCTTCATTATTGGTATTCACTTTATTTATTTAGCGTTTCAATTTGCAATTGGCATACCTAAAGTAAATGTTAATAAGATCTCATGCAACTTTATTTTTAGCGTTAATATTCTATTGTTCACATTGAATTCTTCCTAATTCAATTTTGTACTTTATAAATGATAATGTTTTTATGAAATGATAATCATTTCTAAAACAACTTGACTTTATTTAGTAAACTTCTAAAAGTATGGATTTATACTAATATTATATTTAAACTATAATAATCTATCTTTATAATTTATTATAATTTTATTAGCGTTTTATTAGCGTTGACTTCAGTTTATTGGTTCATTAGTTGTCTTTCTCCATTTAAATAATGTATAACAATTTGACAATTAAAAACTAATGGCCTAATGGCCTTCTTTTCAATTTGTACCCATACGGCTAAATCCATAAATAACTCCCAGCGTTCAATTAAGACGTCAGGAATGTTTGCGACGTTTCATAAAATGAAGAGAATGTTAATTGGCAAATGAATAACACTTAATTTAAGCATATATCTTAATAATTGTTAGAAACATAAATTTTCTACAGTTAAGCATTATATCAAATTTTGTGCATAAATAACATGTATTACCTATATTACATAATGTAACATTACCTATCGCCTATCATGTATGTACATTATTAAAGTTCATAATAAACCATGATACTAAACAGTATTTCTGACTTTATAAATAAAATATCTTGAACTACAGTATCTCACATAGGTATACTTAAATATCAATTCCAGAATTTACTCAACTTATTTATTTTTATTTAAAGTAGGAGTTCTAAAATTTGAAATATTAAAACATAATTTACAAATGTCTATTCTACAGCATGCCTTGTATACAATCGAATTGACAATTCACTAGAAAATATAAGCGGATGAAATTCATACTTTAATATGATGAGAATTTAAATTGTATAAACCAAAGATCCCACTTCGGTTAACTACTTTAGTATAAAATATTAAATAAGCTCACCTTGAATTCATATTATACCATGGAATAATTTATGGAAAGTATCGTCATTTCATGCAAAACCACATACACATTGTGTATTGTATACTATAAATAAGTTTAGTTTTTTTACTAGAATAATACTATCTAACAGTATCTAATAATTACTGTTTTACTGTAAAGTACTTACGCGTTAAATATTTATATTTGTGTATTATGTATTATGGAAAGTATCTACAGATATTTTGCATAGCATCACATAAGTAGCGAAAATAGAGTATATTATTTACTCTTAAATTTTATTTACTTTGGATCCATTGCATAATTTCTTGACATGTCGTTGTCAGTCTTTTTTATATTCTCTGTAGTCAATCTATTAATGTACAACTTATAACTCAATTTTTAATAATATTTACTACACATTTTCCATTTATAAGTATTTTATCTCCAATCGACTCTCAACTAATTTTAAGTCAGTGCACTATTGAGAATTGCATTAGAAGGAAATAGAGCTTCACTCTATTGTTTAGATTCTCATTATTTACTAAATGTTTCCGCTCATCTGGGAGGAGGACGGTGAATAATTTGTTTTGCTAAAGAGAGACGGAAGTCGAAAGACCTCGAAAGAGCGATCTCAAAGCGAAATCAATAAGGAAGAGCAATAAAACTCAAGGGGCCGGAAAGACTATACTCCTTCCTGAAGGGTTCAAATCTCCCACAACTGATTGTATAAGGTGTATTTTAACTAAACCCACAATTGTTTAGCCCTAGTTTAGCCCTAGAGTAAAGTTTAATTAAGTGAAAGTAAAAGCACGCAGCTTTCTTCCCTAATCACGTCTTCGAACGTATGTGCGGCGAATAAGAAGGATAAAGTTGAGTTACAAATTGGAACAACATCCATTTCATCCCTCCATTACAATTGTTACAACAACGACTATTACCCAATATTACTAATACTTATATACTTACATTAGAGTTCATTGACATACATTGACACACAAAATTCGTTTGCTTTGCCTCAATAGTGTCAATAAGTCTGGATGTTTGGAGTTGAGATGACACGAATCCACATGTCAAATAAATACATAGTAAGATATCGTTAGTTTCACGTAAAGTTTAAAGTTTACTGAATGATAAAAGAGCTCTTGGCCATAATCAATGAACGTGGATATGGATCAAAACAAAGTTGCTTTTGAACTTTTCCAAGAATATTATTTTCAATTGTGGTTAATACATAGGAGTTAGGACCATGTTGAAGCTTTGAAAATATTTATCAAATCAATTAAAGTTGCCAAAACCGCTGCGACGCTAATGGTAAACATAAAACATGAAAACTTGCAAAGAAAGCTCAGTAAATTATAATTTATAGTAGTCGGGATTCATACGTGTATCTTCTTACTACAGTACAGTACGGTACAGTATCTATCAGTACTCTAACTTTGTACTATACGGATTCACTTGAGTTCCTACTATACTACAAAAGGTAACATACAAATTTTGAATATTAATACACTGTGAGCTGCGTATTTCTTCCTTGAGAAATAAATTAAATTATATACTTTAATATTTCATGATTTAAATTTAATTCCTTGAGTAGGGCAATTTTATTCCTACCTACTTTCCAATGAAAAGAATTGCAAGATCCTAAGAATTAAATAAAGTCTGGAATAAATACATCATGCATCATTATATTTAATGGTCGACCATTGAAAAAAGTTAACCGAAGGAGTCATTAAATCATCTAAGCTATTTAAAAAGAGGGAAAAAATAAATGGCGAATGCCAAACAGCAGTTTACTGAAAGTTGATCCACAAGTTTCCCCATAATCCTCAAAAAAATTGAAGTCAATACGGTCGAGTAGAAATGCTGAGTTTCACTATATAGAGAAAAGAAGATGAGGACGAGGGAGAACGCAACTCGCATTGGATCATGTAAGGACATGGTTTGTTCATTTCGGAAGGTTGGAGCCGCCGAGGCTCAGCAGGACGCAAATCTGACTCAATCAAATGTATAGCCTTCAGCTCACACTTTCACTCTCCAACAACCCGTCGGCTCCGAAGCATCTTCTCATCCCTCTTCGAAGATCTAAATAAATATCAAATCATAATATCTACTCAGCCCATTGTAAATTCACTACTCTTGTTTTCCCACTTTCCCCACTTGTAACTGCAGTTCTGCTCATCCGTCTTTGTCCCACTTTGTAAATATTTATTTTATTTACAATTTACATATAAAATATGAAATGACAGAAAGAGACCCCTCATTTCTCATTCCTTATTAGTGACAATCATTCAAATTTGGGGAAATAGAGGAAAGACTCCTTCATGCACAATTCCTGTTTTGTTTAATCCTGAAGGAAAGCCAAAGTTGGAACAAAGAGCTCAATTTTGAGAAATTTAAATATAAGAAACAAAAGAAAAGTTCCTTGTGTGTGACTATTACATTCAACATACTCCAAAGAACATTTTGGACCGAGTAGGCGAAATGGTCCAAAAGCTTTCTGCATAATTTCTCCAAACTCAAATCAAATTCATTTTTCAAATGAAGATTTTGGCTTCTTCTGAATGTGAGCTCCCATTTGAGAATTTTTACAGGCTTTTATTTTAACAAAGTTTGAAACTCGAAAGAACCAACTTTTACATAGAAAATCTCATCCAGTGAAGAAATTTCTTTTACTTACCCAATTTATATAGAAGACAACAACTCGAAATGAAGCAATGATGAAAAATCGGAAGATGCTACATAGCAAGTTCCAGACCAGATACAAAGAAAATTCCTTTTATTCCAACTTTTACGGCCAATTTTCTTTATAGTTTTCTTTCACCGAGTGAGTTCATTCATACTTAAAATCTTAGCACTAATGTTTTCCAACCTCGTTTGTTCTTTCGTTCCTCTGTAATGCACAATTAACTTTCCACATCTACTGCATAAACAATCTACCTTGAGTGCTTTAAATTAAATGGTAATTAACTCTGGAAGATGAAACCTGAACAAACTAACATACTTTCTGTACTGAATTAAACAAAGGTAAGGATTAATTTTTTATCTTAATTTGACAAATTAGCTTAAGTAGTAATGTAATTATAATACTTGATATAATATTCAAATACCAAAACAAAAATTAGTAACAGCAATTCATACTATGCCTACCGAACCTACCACACTTTCTTTTTATATTTTTCTGATACAATAGAATTCCATACGATTTATAAGTATGCAGAAAGTAGTTTATAAATATTTTTATTTGAAACTTGAAATTAATGAAGTTTACAGTCTCGTCTACTGCATATTTAATTAAGAGAACAGATTAGAGAGCGTTTTTGTTAAAATATAAAAATTCAAATTAAACCATTCACATTTTGTATTTACTGTAGAATGATCTCTCCTTTTATCTGAGGTAAACATTTAAAGTAACTTGCTCAATCCTTTTGACGCTCGAGTCTGTATATTTCCCCTCCCTACGCACAAGTAATTCTGAAGGGAAAATAAAATTAGGCTGGACTTTACTATCCGGAAAAACGTCACAAAACTCCATGGAGCCCCTATCCTCTAATACAAAACCTAACCTAACCTAAATAACGCGAATAATGTATTAACATAGGGCCTCCATGGAGCAGCATGGAGTTTTTCCGGATAGTAAAGTCCAGCCTAAAATTATATACATATTCATGCTTATTTTGTTATATTTTGGTAGGTATATTACAATATTAGATTATAGATCGTACAATTATTTATATAGTTAATATTTATACACTGTAAACATTGTTTTGTAATATTTTTATATAAATGTAATAGACTTTCAGTAGTAATACTAACATTAAGTAAGCCTGGGGGTATTATAAGTATGAAAATCTCTTTAAATTCATCGTTATATAATGTTTCAGAAAACAAAAAATATCATATTTAGTCAGGATTTCATTCAAAAACATACTAATAGGTAATTGTATATTTTATCTAATTGACAACGTGGGCGGAAAATGTATACTTGTATGACCCAAAATTACTGTGAACATTTTTTAATTTTTCGAACATAAAATACATTTTCCTTTAGGATAACACAACAGTATGTAGAGAAGATTTTTCATCGAAGTCATTTCGATAAATACTTTGCTTAACATTTTCATAGAGTGGAGAACAATTCAAAAATAGTGCTACATAAATATATGACCACATCTACTACATATTGCGTTGTTAAAATATTTGTTTTACTCTTTCATAAAGTTGGAATTACAGGTAATGATTGTCTGTTCTAGAATAGTTAACATGCGTTCCTTTTTATAAATGAGAAATCTATTTTTCAGCTTAAATAAGCACAACCATTATCTCATACCTTTGTATACTTTCTTAATTTAAAAAGAATCGATTCACCAAACTTTTAATTAGAAATGTCTTTCAATCTGATTACAAATGACTTTCACACAAGATTACAAAGAGGAAAGATAGAGTGAAATGAATTTTTAATTAAAGGAATTATTCTTTAAAGTTGGGGAATTGAAAATGGATTGATGAATAAATACAAAGAATTCATAGTCCATTGACATTGCAATTAATAGAGTTGCATATTTGTATGTTATAAAATTATTGCACATACTAATAGTAAGGTACTACAAATGTAGTAGTTGTAGTAGGTAAGTTGTATCCAGTCATTAAAAAAGCATACAGTACAGTAGACATACAAATAATAGATACATTTAATACATACTGATATATTATGTATGTTATATAGCAAATAAAATTAGTAACGTCCAAACATTGAAAATATTTGTCCACCGCATACCTTAATTCCATAAGGATCACTGGTATTTTATTGCCCTCGTTAACTCAAATGCTCTAGAGTCCAAAGAGATGGAAAGTAAAATGAACCTTAGCGTAGAACCCAATAACCAGAGCCGTAAATTAGAGTATTTTATTGAATCTCAGGAGGGTTCCTTTTCCAACAATTTGACGTCAAGGGAGGAGAAATAAAATTAAGTATATATTGGATAGGTACTTATTACGTAAATTATATTACGGTAAGTGCAGATACTGAAAATATTATATCTGCATTTACTTTATAAGGCATATCATTATTAATAACGTGCCTTCAAATCTGGGTGTGAGTTTCGCTATAAACATATAATATTTGTCTTTACATTAAGGCAAGAATAGAAGAGTATTAGTCTTGAGGTAGGTACGATAACATAAGTATGAGTAATGTATTACAATATATACGGTATATGTATTTACTCTATAATATACTATACATACACACGATACAGTTTTATATTGGAGGTATACACTATTCTCAAATTCTTTTGAAGATTATCTTGAATATCGACAAAGTTTTGAACCTTTTGATCTGCTCTATCTTCATATGAAGTGACATGGTTTAATTAAATAATAAAAGTTCATGCTTTTGAGTTCTTTGACTCCTAAAGGATCTTGCAATTAAGCTAAAATTACTTTCAGTCTTTATAGTTCATAATTATGTTGTAAATTCATTATTAGCCTAATTTATTATATATTAGATATAAGTAAATTCGTTAGGAAATGACAAGTTTCTGAATCGGAGAATCTTGACAAAAGTATGATAATAATTGTTATTATATTAATTATAAGACACGGGTTGGGGTTTATCATGGTCATTCATATGTAATATCTTTATACTAAATAATTGTATGTAGCATTACATTATGTAATGTATACCAAAATAAATGATTATTATACTATAAAAGATGTTCCTGAATATTTCTTTGAAATAGCAACATCAGATGAAAGCATATAATACCTGTCTAACTGTGTATAATTGTCTGTGTATAATTACGAACCTGGAATATTTAGGTATGATATATAATATATAGTATTGGATGTAATGGGAATGGGATGTAATGTAAGGTAAATACTATTTAATATGTATGTAAGTAATTGTCTATCTGATATCTAAACAAGTTGTCACATATTATGATGAATCAATAAATGTGAATTATAAAAATTATAATCATTTGTTTTGTTTAGTCTCCAAATATGGATGAATGCGAAAATCCATTCAATTCCTCATCATCATCAGTGAATGGAAGTTTCTCCAACTCAACTTGTTTGGGCCATGCTCCCACACTGACCAATTCGGCCATTATCAGATTCTCTATTTTGATGCTGATGGCCATTTTCTCGCTCATTGGAAATATTCTCACGATGAAAAGTATCCACAAATCAAAGCGAACCCGATCTGCACACGTTTACACACTCATCTATCATTTATCAGTGAGCTTTTCAACTTTTTACCTCAAAGTCTTTTCGCACATCATCGCACACTTTGATGCTCAAAGTTCTCAAAGAATTCCCCCAGAAGTTCTCTTGCATGGAAAGATATACTTACTCTTTTATGCAAAGTTTGTTTCTAACTATCATTATTCAAAATCTATATTGGGAACGATAAGCGATTTTTTACCGCTAAGGTTATCCCGACTTTGAATAATGCATAGAGATAACTTGTGCGGGCATTCAACGATGAGGCGAAAATGATCTTTTACACGCGATCCGTTAAATCCGAGAACTTTGTTTACATTTAGATCTCAGATATCTTTGTCACTTTCTGGTGCATCATGGGCGAGGCAATTTGGTAAGAAAATGATCTTCGTTTTTCATTTCTTTGAATAAAAAAACTCTAAAGAAAAAACTCATGTTTACCAATGTGGCCAACGTCTTTCATCTTTACATTAAATGTTTATAAATATTTTCACGCTTTGGCCATAATGATTAAGTAAGTTGTGTTGGCTATGTGGCTTTTATAACTTTGCAATTTGCTTCAAGTAAAGGGTTAGTTATAAAGTTAAAGTATTGGGAGTTTGGGTATTTTGGGAGTATTTTATGAGATAATCTTCTTGGATGCTGAAAAGGAATAAAGTTATTTGTTTTGCCTCAGGAATGTCACAGTTGAATGGAAAGCTGGAAATGTGGAATGTAAATTGTTTAAATTTTTCCAAATGTTCAGTCTTTACTTATCAACATTTATCATGGTACTTATTGGAGTTGACAGGTTCGTATTTTTATAGATTTAATTAAAGATCTTGAAAATTTTCATTATGTACATAAATTATATTAAAAATATCTTTATTGTGAAATTATTTTTTAATCCTGTTAATTCTCTTTGCAGGTTTATTGGTAATTACATAAATACATATATTTTTTACATTTACAAGTGCAAAAATATTTTTCAATAAAAGTTCAGTTCTAATTCTTTTAATTAATAATGAATTGCAGTTGTGAAGTATCCTTTGAAACCCATATCAAAAGGTTTATGCTTCCGATTTATTGCTGGCTGTTGGGCTCTGAGCGCTCTTTTGAGTATTCCACAGGTATGTCAAACTTTTTTCTAAATAAATAGATGTTACCTAATAATTAATCAATTTTATATAACCGCTACTGAGTAATATAAATTAAAGGGGATTTTATCCTATATCCTATACATATATGTATTTATATGTATTATGTTATGATCATCTTTTACAAGATAATCCTAAAAATTAATTTAATTACTAATTTAATTAAAATTGAGTACAAATATCGCATTATATTTGCTAACATTTTTATACTTTTAATGAGATTTTCCAACTTGGTTCGAAGTTTAATTTAACTTTTCATTATAAATAAATATTTTGCCTTATAGGTATACTTGTATTGCCGTCTTTTGAGTAGTTTGGATTTTTGGACATGGTTTACCCAAAGTTTAATAAAGATTTTATTATAAAAAAGTTTAGCTTGGAAAATTGGAAAATCCTGTAAAAATAAATCGCTCTTGCATTTATCCATGTTTTAATACACTATAAATATTCATAAAATTTTTAAATGCGTTAGCCGAAACTAAATCATTCAAACCAGTAATAGAAAAGTAAACATGGCCATTAAATAGTGTTAACGTTTTCACTTTGATGGCGAACAACCGAACAACTGGTATTAGGTGTCGTAATTGTATTTTTGTTCCAAGTCACGAGAAAAAAGCTTTTGTGTCACATGTCCTGCTTACTAACAGCATTATGTATTTTAGTTTTACGATCCAATATGGGACAAGAATTTTGAAATTGTTCATCCATTACACGCCCAACGACAAGACAATATTTCTTGTAACACCGAGAGTGAGTTTCATTCTCAAGTTCTCATGTCGAACAACACATTTATGATTCAGAGACTCATCCCACAAACTTTTTAGTTTATCTCAATTGATTTTTCCCCAGTTTCGGAAATTGAAAAAAGTGACGCGGCCGGGGTTTGGCCATTAGAAAGACCAAGGACAATATATTACATATTGCCTTATTTCCAAGAATCTCTCTGGGGAAATAAAGTGATTTTGTCATAATCCTTACATAGAACACTGCGATGACATTGGAGCCTCCCAAATAAAAGGGAATGTTGGATGGATTAATGAGAATTTAAACTCTTTTCATGGACAAATCCAAATGAGTGTTCTGCCTTTGCCTGAACTTATATTGATTGAAAAAGATAAATTTTGTGGGTGAGAGAATTCATTGTGGTTCCTGGCTTAAGTAAAATTCCTTGTCTTTCTTGGGAATGAATAAACTTTGGGCACGTGCGGAAGTCAAAATTAATTACAACATTTTCGCTTCAAGGGAATTTCCTTCTTTTTCGTTTGATCCTCTGAAATCAATGTTTTTAGGTAGCTTTAAAAGCATTCGAATCATGGGATCGTGATTCATTTGAAAGATAATTAAATGGTAAAGGACCTGAGTGGTTCAAATTTCAATCACAAGCAAAAAAATTTTTCCTTGATCATATTTGTGAAAAAGACTTCCGTATAACTTTTTAACAGCTTGACATTTATCCGATAAGACATGTCTGGAAGATAGTTTGAGAAAGTTAACTTTCTTTCCCTAAAGATTTGTGCCAATTTGATGGGAATAGAAAGACTTTGAGAAATAGAACAAGGTAATATTATTTATTTACTTCCAAAGATATCTGTCAGTACATGTGTTATATACATAGGTAATATGTAAGTAATAGCAATATAACAGCAGTAACACATTGCACGATGACGATATCTTTCATCATAGAAAGTAGTAAAAAAAATAATAATTCTTCTTGGGAAGTATACAGATTGAATGAAAAGGAAAATAATAAATGTCAAAAAATTCTTATAAATATCAAAAGTGAGCCATATGGGACAAATTTACCTTAAGTGGTAAAACATATTATTGATTTCATTTCATACGAATAACTTACGCGAATCTGGGTTTTTTGAATTAAGGACCTTGATGTACGTAATACGCAAACATATGGTATTCCTATTCCAAAGATAATGGATTTTGAAAGAAGTTCCACTTTATGCATCCTCATGGCAGACTGTGACAAATCACTCAAGTCTTTTCTCTCATAACACTACTTTATTATTCATGAAACTTGGTATTAGAAACCCTGTTTAATATAAAAAAGGAATTGCTTATGAGAACCATAAACTTTCTCATGGAAAATGTTATTATTACTTAAATATCTTATATGGGATTCTATTCAAAACTTCAGGGGCGGATATTATTATGATCTGTGGGGGAATAAAATACGAAATTAAATTGAATCGGGGGCCTTTTCTACCCTAAGCATTTAGTAGTTTTTATTCAAGATCAGGTCCCGGAAACAGATGAAGCCTTCAATTTATCTTGCCAATTAATTTCTTCGTGACACTTTTTTCTAAAAAAATTATTAAACTTTAAAATTAATGAGAAAAAAGTAATTTGTAAGAATCTTTAGTGTTATTTACTATGCTAAACCAACTTTCATTGAACTTACACCAACTGCAAAAACTCACTATAACTGTATTTATAATTCTACTTATGAATAATTAATGAATAAACACTCATATTCGGGAATGAACGACACAGTTTGAAAAAATGACAAAAATATGACAGCCGTTTGAAGTGTTTCGAAAGCTTATTTATTCAATTTGAGAATGTTTGGGGGAAGAATATATTTATTTACAACTAAAAATTATTGTTTGCTTTCCAATGTTTTCTCTCAATTGCTTTAAAAATGAACAGAGTTATTTTTTCAAATATTTAAGTTTACATTAAATAGAAATTATTAAATTCCAGAACAATTCCATTTATTTTATATTTAATACAAATTATATCGATATTAGTTGTTGTTTTACAATTTCTGTTTTGTATGTAATATGTAGGTAAATATGTTACAGTATTCTTCACTAATATTTACTTCTTACCTATACACAATTATGAAAACTTTGAGAAACTTTATTAAGGGAATGGACATATTTGTTTTTTGTCAATTTTCTTATATTAAAAGTTCATTTGTACGTTGAACTAATGAGTCTAAAAAATACTACCATATATTGTACTACAATAGATTCGCTAATTAATTGTTGTAGACCCTACTAAATGTTTATCCTAAATGGTTTATTCTTGTTCAACTGGTATGTTTTGAGAAAAGTCGTAAACAATCATTTATCTTGTCTTATTTCTACTTGATTTATTGCTACCTTTTTTCATTTGGAGTTTCTATAAATAACCTTATAAAAACTCAGAAACTAATTAAAGATGTTGCAAAATGATTACATAAGTTAATTGGTATTTTTTAATGTTCAACAGAATTTTAAGTAAAATAATAAAATGATAAAATGTAGGCGTTTATTTGCTCAAACCACAGGTATGTATCCTATATTGTATTTAGTACAAAGTTATCTTGTGAACATAAGCTCATTATTTGAAAAGATATGCATAATATTTGTTTAATTAGAGAAAGTTCTAATACTCTATTGGGGTGCCCTTTTTTAATAAGCTCACTTCTAAATTGAGGATATGCAATTAAATAAAACTGAAGTTGCATCTGTACAAAGTTGATAAAATGCCGAACCAGAGGAAAAGTATATTCTAATATAAGGGGCACTTAAGATAAAAAAATGTAATATGAAAAATGTTTCCAGATGGTCGTGTTTCATGTGAGTAAGGGACCATTCATTGAACCATTCCACCAATGTGTGACTTTCGGATTCTACACTGAAGCATGGCAAGAGAAACTCTACGCGACATTCACTCTTTTCTCTATGTTTATCGTCCCATTTATTATCTTGGTCTCGACGTACCTTCTCACTGTTTGTACACTCCAAAGTAATTAAATGCGAGTCAAACCCTGGAGACTGGGAAATTTTTATAAATTATTAAAGACTTTTCCATGAATTTTTACCATCTTTACGGTTTAATTTAAGGAAATGAGGAGTTTCCAGACGCCTCCAAACAGCTCATTGATGCTAAGCGGAGAAATCTCATCAGAAGAGCTAAAATCAAGAGTTTGAGGATTTCTGTCGCAATTGTTATGACCTTTTTAGGCTGTTGGATTCCCTACAACACCTTAATGATGATTTACATTTTTGGGAATTTGAATGAGCAGGTAAAAACTTAATTTAAACTAGACGTACTATGATAAAATAATTTATAATTTTAGTTTAATTACAATTATTCGATTTATTTTACAAGGGTGAAGATGATCATACTGGGTTAGTTGTATTGGTGAATGAAAAATTAAAAGATGGGATTTTCTTCTTCGGGATGTCAAACAGTTTGTTCAACCCTCTCATTTATGGGATTTTTCATCTGAGGAGACCGAAGAGAAAAGAATTACAAAGGTTTAATTTATAGTTCATTCCTCTGAATGCAATAATCCTATCTCTCTATGCTCTTCATTATTCTTGCTTTCAATCCCATTCTCATCTACACATACAAAGTATCTCATGGACTCAATAAGTGAAGTGCACAAAGATTTTTTCTATCAATGTTAAATTTCATACAATATCTACCACGTAGTATTGTTTGTTCGGTGAATGATGCTTTTGCATCGCGTACAATATTTTTATGTTTTTTAATATTTTAATAATTATCTCAATTAATAAACTTATTTATTCAACTTTGCACTTTTAAGAACTTCGACTCTCACGACATTCGTGGCGAACAAAAATTATAGAAGAGAACCAACAGCGGGAGCGAGTACGACTGCAAAATTGAATGCAATTGAAACCACAGTACAATTCTCGAATGCAGACGAAATAGCTAAAATATTAATATAAAAATTTTCTTCAATTCTTTCCGCTTTAAATCAATATAAAAATTTATTTTTATGTGAAATTAATGATAACATCATGTTAATAACATGACAAAATAATGTAATATTGTCATTTTGTCTTGTCATATTTGTGATTTTTAAATAAGATTTTGTTTTTATAGATAAGTTTATTTCTAGATATATTATATTATAGTAGTATCTTAATGTTAGTGTGGAATAGAATATATAAGTACCTGTATTTTTATTTATTAACATTTTAAAAATTTTGTGTGTGAAATCAGAACACAAGGTATATGTTATAAAATGTATATAAAATAAATTTATTTAATAAATATAAAAAATAAGACTTATTCATTAATTCTTCATACAAAACATGTAACAGTTTAAATATAATTTGGCATTTTTTGAATATAAAATTATTTTTATCAAACAGCGTTAATATTCTCCTTAATACGAGTGTTGATGACTAATAAAAAATTTCAATTCTCAATGTGTAGCAGGTAATTAATTCTAAATGGGCGTGTTACATTCACTATCAACAAGTTTGTCCATTTACACAAATATGGATATAATTAACCCCATGGAATTTAACTCCAAGGCGAAAATTGGCCTTTCCTTTAATTACTATTTTTGAGGTTAATAATGTAAACAGAGTACTTTATGATTCATAACATTACCTTCGTCATTTTCATATTATCATCTTATAATGACTTAATTATCAGGTCTGGTATTTAATATTTGGTCATTAGTAAGTTCGTTTACGATTTCAGCTAACAATAAGAGTAGAGTTCCATTTAATCTGTTTATAAGAACTATACAATTAGCGCACCAACCTCATTCAATATTGGTTTAACTTTTATCCAGTACAAATTTCATTTTTATTCGTCATCATGAATTCATCCGTTTTATCCTTCATGTTTGTTTTGATCTTCATTTCTGCAACACAAGCGGGTAAAAAAAGCTTTTATTTTTGTTTCACTTTCGTAAATATTTAATAATAAAAATATTTTTATTTTATTGGGGGCTACAAATTTTTATCAAATATTAATTAAAGGAAAGAGCATTATATGCCAGAGCCATAATGGAGATGTAATATCCGGAATAACTCAAACTGGGAACTCTGCTAGTTCAGTCAATGGCCAAGCCATTGATCAATCAATTGGATGTGATACCTGTAAGTCATTTTTGTAATATTTAAAGCAATATTTAAATTGCTTTACATTTAAATAAAAAAATATTTAATTTTTTATGATTGATGAATAGACAATAGCGTACCATCACATCAGGCTTCTCTGTGTTTTACAATTCTGACTGCTTTAGCGATTTTTAGCATTAAAATCTTTACATAGAAAAAAACTAATCTTAAATATTATAATTGTATTACACGAATAAATTATAATACTTATTATAAATCATGTAAATCATATTAACATTTTTGTTATTATATTGTTTACTTATAAAAATGACTTATTATAAAAATAATATTGTTACGATATATTTTATTATTTTTAATTGTTAATTGAAAATGTTAATAAATGTACTCAAAAACGATATTAAGACTATTTAAATATTTTAATATTAAAAAATCATAAAATATACAACCACTTTTGATCATATATAGCAAATGTACCTGCACCTGTACCCGTACCTTCAGAATCAGATGTTAATAATGGATATTATGGACAGGACAATGAATATGATAATCTGAAAAAGACACAAAAAGATTATTTTGTATGATTTCCATATTCTCTGGAATCTTTCAATTTTTTTATAAAAATCTAATTTTTGTTAAATTGGTGATTGTATTTTCTTATAGGTCGGTTTAAATAATGCTCTAAATGAAATGAATCAAATAATGAAGAATTTCTTTGAAAGAATGAAGTCACTTTCCTTTTATATTTAATAAATCAATTTGTTCAAAAATATTTTTAATGGCAAATATATCAATTTATATGGCACAAAATTTTTATTTAACTCCAAGATATTAATTTACATAAATACAATGAATATTCTCATTTCTCCCTGCCATTTTAAACGTTGAGTTTAATTTAATTACTGAATTCCTATTCTTTTGCATACTTTTTTCGGTCAATGAACTCCAGACCATGAAATCTTCTGAATCACAATCCATTGAGGCCCTAGGCGGCCGCCTAGGGCCTCAAAAAATTGTCCTCTACACTAGATAAAATGACTTAAAATTTTGTCATAAACTTATAGGAATTGTATTAAAAAAATTCGTCAAAGTCGTATATAATTTTGAATATTTTTAGCTAGGAATACCAATTGGTATAAAATATATCTTGTGGCTAATATTCAGATCATCAATAGGGATTTTTGTCAAAATTGCTCTGAAAATTCACGGAACACAAAGGTTTTAATACAGTTTTTTAGTCTCAATCTATAAAAAAATTCTAGTCTAATAAAAATCTTTATCGGGGATTTTTATCTGTGTTTTAAAAAAAATTCTCACGATCTGAAGGTACCGCTAGAGATTTTTAGTCCAAATTTTCAAGAAACTTTTCGTGACCTAAAGGCCCCTTTAGAGATTTTTGATCCGGATTTTTAAAAATTTTATCGGGACCTAAAGGTCATTCCGGTAGCAGATTTTTGTTTGAATTTTGAAAAAAATCTAGGATATTTGGCTATTCATTATGCGAAATAAAAGATAAATTTGATATAAACTAATACATACTATATCAAGAAAACCTTATATAACATAAATATAAAATTTGGGGGCCTCAAAATTCTCCTTGCCTAGGGCCTCCAAATTTATACCAAGCTATAAGGCCGGTCCTGTCACAATTATAATAATAAAATTGATATTATTGGAATTCTTCAACTTCAATTGATACAAAAATGATTTTTAATTCTAAATCTTCCTAATTTTTAGAGTTAATTTTCAATTTTCAATTTGTTAATTATGTTTTTCATTTTACCTTTTACTCGAACTCGCATTCAATTCATTATCTATGCAATTGAAAAAGGACTAAAACTAGCGAAGATCATATATCTACATCATATCACAAGAGAATATTTTCAACTGCTTCGAGCTTCATTTCCAATAAAATAAGAGTATCCATATTATATTTATGTTATGTTAAAAGATTTAGAATCATTATAATTTTATTGACATTTTATTTATTCATCTTTGTTGAACCATCAAATCAGGAATGTTGGTGAAAAACTTATAATCCATATTAGGTATGTAGGTAATATAATTCAACTACCCATTTTAGTTTAGGAATAGGCAAGGATAATAGAAGAGTGTATACCTAGGTATACTGTAAACATATTTAAGTAGATTCATGAAAGATATGCATGTAATTGAATTTGCATTTGTTGTGAAAACATAATTTAAAATTTTGCTCTTCAAATGTTTGCTTTTATTCAAGTTCAAATAGCTACATAGTATGAAAGGGATTTGAGTCTTTCGAATAATTCCTGCCACATTTTGTTCATTTCATTGAGAACACTCTCTAAACGAACCTATACGAATAGAAGACATCCAAAGTATTGTAAGTATAAATGATTGTTGACAAAGTTTACAATTGAAGAAGATAAGAAAGTCCAAGTAAAGGGATAATTACAAAATAGCCTTTTCCAGGGCCTGTCGGAGTCGCTGCATTATCGTAGTGAACACCTTGTGCATTTCCTATTACTGCATTTGATGGCACTGTTAAAACAAATTTACATCAAATATTTCTTTTTATACAATAGTTCAATTTAAATTAAATTTTAAATTAAATATTTAATTTTGGAATTAATAAACAGCATGTGAATTATCTTGCCATGTCCTCCAACTGCTGATCCAAATGAACTTCCTCCGCCATCCGCGTTTGCACTGAATCCAGATTGAGAAATGTTTTCAAGTATTGATCGACTTTTACGCCAAGCAGCCTTGTCTAAAAAATTAAAGATTTTATTTAATGATTTTAATACCTAATGTTAATTAGGTATAATATTAAAATGATAAATTACCTGATGGCAAAGGTCCAGTTTCAGTATTACAAGCCGCGATATAAAGGAGCGTTGAAAAAATTATTAACTTGATCATTGTAAAGATTCTTGAAAACTTGGAGACCCTAGAGAGTATTTTCTATGATGGGCTGTTGGGAAACAAGTGAATTGGATAATATATGTCCTGCTTTCATTTTACGCTCATTAGTCTTCTAATCTTGGACTTAAACTCCTTAATTTCAACCTTCCAGTTTCCCGAGATTGCCCAAATGTCAAAATAATGAGCCTTTTAATATGCATATGATTCACAGTTTTATGAATCACTAATAGATGATAGATGAGAAAAATTCTTGATTTAGGTAATTTGTACATAATATTGTAAGGAATGACTATAAGACTCTTTGTTTTTTTCAAAATTGAAAAGATTTTAGAAAGTAGAGGAAAGAGAAAGATTCTTTTTATTGCATTCAATTTTAGTACATATTACTTATTATATAGTATGCTACATAATATGTTATACTTATTTTAATGAAATTTTAGTGATGTGTTAAACTGGAACAGAGTAAATAATAAATGCTAATTATCTGTTAATTAAACAAAGGTTTATTTGCCATTGATTGCTCCGATTGAAGTTCCATGATTTCCAGTAATAGCTGTATTTTGATCTTGAAAAACGTTAGGATTATAGTCTAATAAATATCAATATAAAATAGTCAATTAGATCGTTATTTTCTGAAATCATTGTAAATACTAATGATGAGCAAGATCAAAGTTGCATTGATTAACATAATATTATTTTCAACCTGGAGTATAAATATTAGAAATGGCCGTGCCGTAATCTTTTGTAATTGCTGTGGCTGATCCTCCTCCAGCATATCCTGTTGCTACCGAATGTCCCCTGAATCCAGAAGATGCAAAAGAAGTTGTCACCGAATTCAATTCTTCAATTCTCCCTATTCAAAGTGACAAAAATTGTACACCGTTAATGCCATTAAACCATTGCATATTATTATTTATTCAAATATGCGCCTCTAAAATATAATTATTTGTTTATAAAGCTGACTATAAATTTTAATAAGCAGTAGAAAATTATGTTTTACCTAAAGACGATTGCATGATAAATAAAATTACAAACAAATGGAACATCTTGAATACAAATATGGGCATTAGAACTATTTTATTCAAAGCAGAAATAAACCCGAATCAATATCTTAATTTAATATTTGTTTGAGGCCGCTATTTAAGCTTCAATGATTTGGAAATATACTAAAGTTCATTAATGACTTTGTTGAAATGTCAAACGCGGATGTAAGAAATAAAATATAATCATAATTGGTCGATGATCAAAGTGTTATCTAGTATATTTCACAACATAATATGCATTATTCAAATAAACTACATAATTTTAAAATGAACAAAGATGATCACAAGGTAAGAAATATAAACATTTTCAATGAGCCTCATTTAATTCGTTTATTAACATCATTGTTACATCATTTTATTACAAAGTAAACACATGAAATTGGATGTTTATTATATAAAATTAGTCTTGGTGGAAAGTTTTGGAAAATCCAGCTAATTAATAAATCGTAAGTGTAAACTTTCCTAACAAGTTGTTTTGTTATTTGCATTTCTTGACAGAATGTCTTTTGACTCAAATCATTACAATTAGGGAGTTTCTTCTTAAGTCGTTTGAAAGCACTTAGCCATTAACTTACAAAATTATTAGAGACATGTGATTTGGGATAGTTTATAATTTTAAGTTTAGTTAAAATGATTGAGAAATCTAAATGAAAATATTAATGTACAGTACATAATACAAATAATGAGATATTGTATATACCGGTATGTCATGTTTGACTTACATTTAGCCTTCAAATGTATGCAATTGTCAAACGCATTTAATTTTAGATAATATATTATTTCTACTACTATTGCTTGTTAAATATTGCAATAACTATACAAATCCAATTAATCGAGACTGTTATTGTTTTGATATGACGCAATAAGTCCTAATATGATTTTAATTGTGTATAAAAGTAGCTGATCAATGACGAGTGTGATTGATTAAAAGGTCAGTTATTTTCACAGAGAAAATTCTTGTTGAATTTTGTGTATCAAAGAAAGTTAATAAGTTAATTACACACATAGGTACATATAATCATAATTCATAATGAATAAATTCAATACAATTTTTACAGTGTTTTCAATAATTGGACTATCTCAAGGGGCTCAAAGTGAGAATATTTGTTTGGAATATATTTAAAAAAATTTTGATATAAAAATTCTAATTGTATCAATAAATTGTCTTTGAATAAATACTCAAGCTTTTTATTTTTACTTTTATGAAGTTAGAACAATTGTTGGTCAATCTTCGAATGCTTTTAGTGACCATCCAGGAGGAACGTCACTTGCTGCAGGAAGTGCGTATTTAGAAGGTAATTGAATTATCAAGCATTTTGGCATTCAATTTATTAAAAATAAAATTACAAATTTGTTTGGTACTTTATAACAAAATTTGGCATTCTCATAAATTCGATGATAGAATCATAAAATAAATAGGTTTAAGAGGCAGACCCAACTTGGCGTCTCAGGCATCTTTAGCAGCTGCAGGAAATTATGGATTAGCACTTGCACAGGGAACTTCAACTGCATTCAATGGTATTTTGACATTTTATAAGAACATAATAAAATATTTTAATGTAATTTATAATTTATATTTAAATAAAGGAAATGCTCAACAAAATTCGGCTGCAATTTCTGGTTTTGGTGGAACATCTTTAGCCGACGGAAAAGCCAACGCATTCAGTAATTCATCATCATTAATTCTCACTTCTTATTTATCCATTAATTATAAACTTGAACTGAAATAAGTATTTACCTCTATATTATTATAAATTTATAAATGATTTATTTATGATTTTATAAATTTTAAAAGATGGGCATGCTTCACAAAACTCATTGGCTGTAACTCAAGGTGAAGGTTCATCCATTGCAAATGGAGCGGCCACAGCTATCGGTAAAGATTCATTTTTTAAAAATCATTTCAAAGTTACAAACATCAATTCAATCTACTTATGTGTATTTGAAGGAGGCTCAGCAAATCAACAATCAGCAGCTATTGGGGGAAGCTTAGCCATTGCCCAAGGAAGCGCAACGTCATATAATTCACAAAGTAATCTCATGATTTAGACCCAACAATTAGCTCATCATATTTTATTATATAAAAGATTTATAGCTTTTCAATTATATCACATACAATTAGTTGTAATTATTTGTTTTTTCAATACCAGGAACAAAAAGAGGATTGCCTGAAGGTTGTTCTGTTGACATCGTCAGCACACAAGTATCTTTAACAAAGGCAATTAAAGAAACCCTTAAGGAGGCTCTCCTTGGAACAACAAATAAAATCCCGTCAATGAATGACACAAAGAATGATACTTCATTGACTCAAATGACCAAACCGAAGTTGAATGAAAGTGACAGTAAGAGCAGCTTGGGACATAATGAAAAGATTTCTTCGACCGATTCGAATGTCGGACCAACGACGTCACCAATTTCCGAAGAAACTTCTTCCCCTCCTTCTGAACATCTACGAGAAAAAAGATCGCACAAAGTTCATAATGCGATTGCAATTTCTGGATATGAAGGCTATTCACAAGCCAATGCGCTTTCGTTGATAACCGGAGGCACAAAACTTTATCAATTCTGCTTATTCAATAATTTGGAAACTTTTTTCTCTTTATCATCTTTTTTATATGAAAAAGTTGATATGAATATTAAAAAGTTTCTTAAATATGGTTTCGCTCTTTTTACAAATAAAGGGCAATTACTTTCATGAACTTGAAATAATACAATCCTTAAGTAAATAGGATTATTAGTTGTTTAACATCTGCTTATTGGTAATCATAATTTTATCATTTCCTTTTGAATATTAGATATTGGATCTGCAGACGCCAACAGTTTGGCACAATCTGGAAAGAAAGGAACGTCCCATGCACATTCAGAATCTGGAGTGGATACGATTATTAAAAGTATTATTATATTGTTATTTTAACTGATTTAATAAAAAGGTTTATTGGTATGTTTATTAATGTTAAATTGGACTTAACTTTTGTTTGTAATTTATTAGGAGATACAGAGGGAGTGAAAAAAGAATGTCCGAGCTCCTTTCAAAAAGAAGTTACTGATGCAGTAGACGAAGCAGTTCTCAAAGTTCTTATGAAATTCGCTAATTAAAAACCCATAATTCCAAAAATTCATTCCGATATTCATTGATGATAAAATAAATAAAGGAGCGTATGGTGCATTATCACTGCAGTTGAAAGTTGATTGTTCTTTGCCCCGATATTCTAATAAGAAAAAATACATTTTATCTTAATGTTAGTTAGAGTGTGGAAATTAAGCATTGTAAGGAACCTTATTAGGAATCATGGATGATTAACTGCAATTATAGATAGGTTTGATAAAAATCCATACAGGGTGAGACTAAAGTCGCTTCGTTTTTAATCATTTAATAACTTAAAGGTGATTATTGATAAAAATCTTTTATGATAGCAATTCGATGGGGAATATATCAATATATTATGTATCCAAATATAAGCCGAAATGGTTAAACAGGCTAAACATTAAATAAACGACAGTCACTTTTCTTTGAGAAAACGTGATTTCCCGCAGAAAAGGACTTCAGAAAGGAGGTTTTCTGTGTATCGAAGCCAAGATTTACCTTAATTAACCAGTTAAATTTCATTTTTATATGATATGATATACTCTAAGGAAGATACCAGCCATTTTAATAAAAATCTATTAAAGAATAAAAAAGATATGATTGATTTTGAACAAAACGAAGCGACTTTAGCCTCACCCTGTACACATAAGGATCATATTCTTTTATAATTGCCATCAATTGTTCACAACTACTATTATAAGGCAAGATGAGTATCTTCATATTCAATTATGGAATAATAACCAATTCGCTCACTTTCCGTTTTATCTCTTAAGGAAGCATTGGAGGACTTGAGTCACTTGAGCCGTCCATTTAGAGATTAGAAACAAATCAAAGGTACCTGCATGAAGTAAAAAAAAAGAACTCAAAAGGTCTCGCATTCAGTTAGCGGTTCAGGTTCTGCATTTAATATAATATCTTATTAAATAATCTCTAAGTTGAGGTAATTGGACATTCAGGCTCTGGCACCTTGAAAGAGAAAAAGGAAAAATGAAGCCGCTGGTCCAATATCATTCGATTGAGCGAATAAACATGAGATGTTGACCCTCCTGTTGCGTCTCAAAAACATTGATTGTTCCTCTGTTCTTATTCAACAATGCGCGGTGATTTATAGTCATTTGACGAGAGTTTGATAACCGTTTACATTTAATGGATTGACGGGATTGGGTTGGTTTACCTCGCAGGAATTCGACCACCACCGCCCAATTAAACCTCAGTGCTAAGGGTGCCCTGGGAGATCCATGTCAGAAAAAGGAGAGAGGAATAAATATAGGCCAACGTCTCTCAACCTCTCTACTACTGCTGTGAGCTGATTCAAAATCCATATCTTTAATTAGGTGACCCTGTCCCTCTAAGGTTATGCCAAGACCAGACTCCAATAAATATTAATCATATAATTCTGATCCAAAGGGTGAGATCATCTTATAATGCCCTTTATTAACTAAAGATCATGAATGGACTCGAGAAGACAAATGAGGCAATTGGCGTAAGTTAAATCGTCTATTTTCACTTCAACACGCCAATTGCAAAACACACACGTTCTCTTTTCAGAATTAAAAATTCGTTTAGGGAGAATTTAATTAAAAACCCTTTTAAAAGTCAAAGTTTTATTATCTCACTCTCTTGAATCATTGGATAATAAATGTGAAAATTTAATCTTGTTTGGTGCTCAAAAGCCTCGCACAAAAGATTGAAATCGAATTGGTCTTTTTGGCCTTAGGTCTGCGTTTTCCCAAAGATGATAATTTAACTTTTACTCACACAACACCCATATCTTCTCCAATTGACAAATATATGAACTTCTATGAAGCGTATCAGCAATAAAAATCAGGATTTAAAAGTGAGAATGGGCGTGAGGGTTAGGAATGCAATTAGTATAGTTTGACAGATGAAAAAGACCTCCGAGGGACACAAAATCCGTGCTGATCAACTTTGTGTTTGTCGGTATATGCCATGTATGCATTTCTGCTTATATAACTCACTCGATAAACTTTATTATAAATGATTCTTTATGAATTGGCAAATAACAACAAAGAGGCAAACATCTATGAATGGCTTCGAAAGATAGAAAGGGTAAAGAGTTAAATACAAAGGCACAATTGTAATTTATATTTGTCTCTCCCCTCTCTCATTCCATTATTCTTTAAGCATTCCTCATCAAATTTCAAATACAAAGATAATTTTATATATAATATTTTCATATGTACCTATGTAGTAGCATGGGTGTGTATTTATAATTATTTGCGAATAGATTTGCTGCATATTTCAATAGATCTACCTGAAATATTTTAATTTCACCTTCTAAACCAATTTAGTTAAGTAGCGCTATTGGATGAGCTAATCAATGAAATTATTATGCATCCGTTGTCCAATCTCTAATTCCAAACTCAATGGTGGTCATTAGCATGTTCAAAGCATAAACAAATATTTTATAAGTTGAAGTTATACAATAACTCATTCTATTCTTATTTTTAGCAGTTGAAATCGCTCCAAGCTGATTGATCCAATTAAAATAGGGTAAATACAAAATACGATTGAGAAGTAGTAATTAAACTTTAAAATCTTACAATACTACATAGGTATTATATTTGTAAATTACGATAAATATTTTTTATATGAGTAAGGTCGGTATCTTTAATTTGCTGTTATAAGTAATCTAAATTATAATTATTTCTAATTAGGATGCATATAATTTATTTAATTTTAATGTAAAGACTGGTGTTAATCCCAATGTCATTTTTTACGTGGTTAAATGCTTAAGAGTCCACATTTGACCCAATTAAGACGATCTCCTGTCACTGAATCCGTGTAGGAGCTTTTTGATACAATAGGAACCGGTCCCTTTATATTTTTTATACTCTCAAGCCCAATAATGCACTTCATCTTAAATTATCTGACTTTGGTGAATGTCTGAATGTCTGAGCTATGTTTAAGAATGAGAGAATCGAGTGGCTTTGCAAACTGCACCACACTTCATATATTAGATTATGTAATTATGCCTTTACCAAAAAGTATTTCTCTTGTAAAATGTCAAGATTAAAATCAAGTGAGCAAGTCACAATAATGGATTTATTGCATTTATGTAGGTTTGCACATGTCCAAAAGTAAAATATTCTATCATACACGCCGTTGTGTCTGCTGTATTTTAGCAAAGGGATTTTTTCGTATATTAGACAAGCCAAGTTACAATTTTGGACAAAGTTGAGTGCCTTGTGAGGTGTCACTTACATTGCTTTTCTTTCAAATCTCGGAAATAACTTATCTTAATTTCATTGAGTATATGGATCAACCCTGAAAGCTTATCATATCCATTTCAATCCTACTTGCTTAATTATCCTTCTACAAGATGTTAAGTATGCCTACGGGCCTCAATTAAGAATACATTAACGCGAATAATTGTTACTTTTTTCTCTTTATTGGTACAATTAATAAATAATACGCAATGCATTCCTGATGTATGTACTGTCAGATATATGATATGGTCCACACAATATTACATAAATAGTATACTACCATAAATATGTGCATAACTACAGTACTATATTTGGTAAAATGTCAATACTACTCTAATATGAGTAAATGAATACTTATGTTATTTGCAATATAATATGAGCTAAATTCGTATCTTACAACTTATATTCTACGACTATGAATATTGATTTGAATATTTAGTTAACAAATAATTTATGCAATATAATACCAAGTATTTTATATTAAAAACATTTTCCTACAACTGAAGAATTAATTGTTCATCTGGCATGATGCTTCCTCAACTGCTAAAGCGTAGCGCTTGAATGCTTAAATCTAAACGTAAGCTCAAAGTAAATATTATTCTGTTCACTGTTTTTACTGGATCATTCTCATATCGCATGATATGATGGTGAAGACTAAGGGTTTGAACGTTTATATAATAATTTAAGTGTTGGCCTTGCCGCTGAATCTACAATTTGAAAGGACAAGCTTTATTTATTAGTCCTAATAAATTAAGCCTATAAATAAAGTAATACCTGTATTTCCTATAACTATGTATTCTTCTTTTACTCCTTCTTATGTAGTGTAAATACCTACATAATACCAACATTACTACTGTACATTAACGAATTTAAACCTCATGAATTTTAAATTGAATAGTTTATTAGTTATTATTATTAGACAAATTATTAATAAATATGATGTATTATGTATTAAAATTGTATTACTCTGTGCAAACCGAGTAAGAATTTGAACAGGACTAAATTAAACATTTCTGCAAAGGAATATTTAGTAATTGACAATTAGAAAAGCAGGAAACAATCGAAAATTCGCTTTTGTCTTCAACTCGACAAACCCATTTATTAGAAATTTAAATAAAGAACGCCCATTAACCATTGTTTTGTTCATAAGACTTACGGTTGAGCACCACAAGCCACAACTGACGATTAATTGAGATTATTGATTAGGATATTGCAGGTTTGGTAATTAGACTTTTCTTTCAATTCTTTCCCTTCCCCGTCGTTATTCATTTTGAAAGGCATTGAGGAGGTTTAGGATTTGGTTAACTAACACTCATATACATATGAAGCAGCCATAATTGACTTTGCTAACCTTTATTATAGTTACGTATATTACTAGATCTTCATTTACGAGTTTTCTTGGGAAGGTTTGATTTAAAAATTGAAAATAGAAGTTGCTTGACCCTTGAAGTGGAGCAAGTTTTTAAGCCCATAAATCCAATATTGCCTCAATGTAAACCCAAATGATTTAATCTTTACTGAATGGGAGGGAGATCCATAACGATAATTCACTGACTTCGCCCACTCGCACTTTTATCTACTTAAAATACCTGCAGCAGGTATGATCCACTTCACTCCCCTTTTGGACTCATGTTTCAAAATCATATTTGACCCCACACAGGAGATATTCGTCTGGATGCGATAAATCAGAGTCAACATTTAATTCCATTTTGCATAATAATTATGATATGTTTTGGACACCCTATCACATTGTTTAAACAGACCACTCTGAGAACGTGAGAACACCTTAATTTTTATGCTTACCTTACAGATGATTTATATACAGTGTTATCTTTTACAATTACCTTTCTTGTTAGCATTATATAATTAAACGCAAATATCTTTTTAAACCTTTAGCCCATTTTAATTAAATAAAGGATAAAATTCCAGTTTATTTCTACATCATTTTGTGCTTATTTCTGATTAGATTTGGAAATATTATAAGAATGCTTCGATCTCTTTTTGATTTGATTCGCAAATCGCAAGTAAAATAAATAACCACTTTGTTGAAATGCACATTTGTGTTTATTGACCTAAATGCGTTAAAATTTTACGTTTATTATCCCTTTCTTTGAATAAATATTGTCAATTAAAGCGTAGTGTCACTTTGCCTTTCCAAGTATATCAATCCTTTGAGTTAATTAAGAAATGAGTCTTTTACAATTACTCGAATGAATTCTTTGTTAAATGTAGCGTAAAGTAAAAAAGGGTAAAAATATACATATGCATTGTCATTTAAAGGATGTAATATCTTAATGAGTAATAAGTAATAAGTAATATAGAGAGTATGCAAGTATGTAGAGAAAGTATTTCTTGTAATAACTATTGGGCTGTTAATTTGATCCGTCATCATAAAAGTGTTACTCTGAATTGTCATAATATTTAAACGATTTTGGCAGATTATCAAATGAGCGAGTTCACAACCTGAATGAATGCTATCTTGATTCAATAAATAAAGTGAATCATTGCAATTCTATCAAAACCATATTCGTAATTAATGATTTCAAGATTCAATTGAGCGAGTTGAACTCTTAATTTAGATTGTGAACATTTTCGCAACTTTACATTCCTACACAATGTGATGCAAAAAGAGATAATCTCATATTCCCAAATAGCCAAATTCGCATGCAAAGATACACTTCATAAAATCATTTGAGTTAAATCTTACGTGAATGCGTAAGGTATGAAAGATATAAATAAATAATATGGTTCAAATGGTCAAATGAAATGTTTGATTATTTATGAAGATTAACAACCTTTGCCAACAAATTCGTCCCACTCATGTTAGAAACAACGATTGACTTTCCACCTCAAAACCTCAAACCTCAAAAGTCATTGGGAGGTGTTGCGAAGAGTTTTGTGTATCTCATCCCGTTCATTTTAATATTTAACTTTTGAGTGTGGAGACGTGTTGGGTGGATGTTTACAAGTTTAATTGACACTGGGGTGATGGAAATGAAGTCAATTTAACGCTCATTATGTCCATGTTGGATAGAAAATAAATAGATATGATGAATGCACACGACCGTTGTTTTTAAATGTACTTACTTTAATAGGTATGAGTGCGTACTTGTAATCTTTGTATATGAGATTGAATCATCAATCCATTAAAAAATAGAAAAGTAGATGCATACCAATAATCACATCACTTTCATCAATCAGAATGTCAATGTATTGGAACGCAATGTATCTAATGCACTGACACCAACCACCAGACCAGACCACTACATTTATTTATTAACTAACCATAAGTACTTATGTACCTAGGTATGTTACTTAAGTTTTATGTAGTATGTATATAATATATTGGAATACTTATTAGAATATAAAAACAATAAGATAATATGGGCATTATATCGGCATATGAATTATACAGGTACTCAAATCTTATAAGCCAAATGTTGATATAATGAGGAAGGGTGTATCTTTACCTTATTAAGCCAACAGTTAGTGGCATGATTAAGTAAAAGTATCTATTACAGACCTGTTAGAACAATCGTAACAAGACGGCTGTTAAAAATTTATTGACCATCAAAGCCATCAAAATACTTTATAATTCATTATTTACAGGTCATTCAATCATTACAAATCCAGTTTAAGTATTGTTAATTAATTTTAAATATAATTATTCTTATTTCTTTTGGAAATTATTATGCTTTAGACCTTCAAATTCTCTAACTATTAGATTTTTCCCTATTTGCTATTATAGACTATTTTTATGTTAATGGCACAAGTATCGAGTGAAGTATTTTAATTTATGTCACGAAAATTATCTGTATAACGAAGGTTTATTTCAATCAATGGATTATAAATGCATACCAAAAAGGTATAAACAATTCATTAAATTTACATGTTAGTAGCTTGCATTAGCATTAAGTTAGTAATTAGGTTTAAAGATTAAAAAACTACAAGACAGTCAAGAACAGTAAACAAAATAGTAAAATATTTACTATTCGCTATGTAAATATTGTGTAAGAGCTGGATTCAAAGATCTGCAAGTACCTTACAAATTAATGTGAGTGATAAGTTTTGAAGTATCTGTACTTTCAATTTTAAGAATTTTTACTAATAACATATAATCTAGTTATGTAATGTGCATAGGTAAATACATTCGATATACTGATCATAGGTATTGCGTGTTTCGAAAAGAAAATTTTAAATTATGAAAATAAATTTTTCAGCAAGTGATAATTTTTCCCTTTGTCAATTACTATTTGTAATTAGCAATTTGAGAAGACTCAATAATTCATTTTTAACTATTGAAATTAAGGTAGACGGTTGCTCTGATCTTTCATTTATTGACTGGCGCATTTGTGATGGAATTGCAGGTCTTGACAATTGATCTGCATCTCTGCATGTGAATGATTAAAAAGCCTTCAGCTAAATAATTATTTAGCCATTAAACCATTGCATCCGATCATTTGTTCACTGTAATAAACTAATAATTAGGAATTCTCTTGCCAAAACAATTCTCTAGAACCAATTGAAAATATCACATCAACTCAAATGATGGCTTTGTTCTTCAATTTCTCCAATTCTAGACTCCACCACTCTGTAAAATGTGCATAGCTTTATACTTACATAATGACAAGTAAGACATCAAGTAGAACTATTTTACCTCATATAACTAACTAATAACAATAAGTAATAAGCTATGTTTAAATTATAAATATTAATTTTATATAGAAAATATTGGTCGAAACTAAATTCTCACTTATTTTACAGATCTATAACTTCGTGTATCTCTATATTGCAATATTTACAGTGCCGAATACATTTTTTAACATAAAAAATATCTTACATCAATAACTACTCATATAATACCCTTTATTTCTTTATGAATAGGGACTACAGTACTACACACTTCAGAGGGTTAACTTTCAAAATGTGTTTTGTTCATGAATGTTAATTTTTTGCTTTCAATAATAAGAACTGCATAATCATTTGGTTGTTTCTGTTTATTGACTTGCTCACGTCAAAACGACATCAAGTCTTCGAAATCTCAGACGAAAAATGATCATGCATTGTGTTGATACTTTCCTTTATTACTTGTTGCATACCTTTTTTGTTTCATATGCACAACAATTGGTGTTACAATGAAAAAATTTTAAAATAAAATATATCATATCAGTAGGGTACAAATTTTCAAACTTTTTTGCCCGAAAAATTATTAATAGTCTAGTTGAAACTTTTTCATATATTTTGAAACTTATATTTTATAAAAATTGTTATCAAACATTATTAATTAAAAAATGCTTATGATCAAAAGATTTAATGAGCGATATAACTATTTATAAACTATTATTTTATATTGGTAGTAAATATTAAAAAAATATTGCTCTATACTTGTTACTTATTTAGCTATTCTTTACATCTATAATATAACGAAGAAGATAGATTAGGTGAATTGATTTTAAAATTGAAATATTTTAAAATCAACAATCAGTTTGTATAAAAATACTTACTATATAAATGCCCAAATGAATAATCTATACAGGAATTAATCACAGCCCTCGACCCCTCGAGCAATTGATTTTTTTGTGTAGGAAACAATTTGTAAAGAATCCAACAGTGTAAATATTCTCTATTATAGAACACAGTTAGTTGAATGAAAAGGTTGACAGTTGACCCTTATAAGTATTTATCTTTCCAACCCTTATCGATTTATCCTCTTGTGCAAAATGTAAAGCCTTTAGTAGGGAAAAAAGAGAAGTAGGCATGCTACCCATGTATTGATATGGATTCAATTGAAAGGATCTGAAATCGCTTGAAGCTCCTAAATGGCACAATAAGGTAATTTATGCACATCATGTGCTTTAAATAATCTTACTCTCTCACTGTCACCTCGAATCTTGTTTCTAATTAGACCTTGCTGCTCACGAGAAAATTCCCACAATGAAAAGGAGAATGTGGAGTGGGAGAGATACACAAGTTCTTTAAATGAGTATCATAAACCCATTGAAGCCCTATAAGAATAACAATCTCAATCAGGGTTATTACCCTAACATTGAATTAATTGTTCAGGTTCCTCTTATTGAGATAAAGCGAGGATTTGTCTACACATTCCAATATGAGCTATACAAACTATTGTCGGTTATGTAAATACTAATACAATTCATATCTTAATGAAAATAATGATATATATTTATTGTTCACTACTATGCAAAAAAGATGAATGCAGCTCAGTTTAAACAATTTTCCATTGTCAAATGAAGTTAGAACTGTAATCCACTTTGCTCTTGACCATTTGAACCTTTCGGAATAAAAGATTGGCCCTTTTACAAACAAGGATCAGAAATGAGATCTTGAGGTTTCCATTCACATTTAACTCGACAGCTCCCATCGAAAGCTCCACGCTCCACCCTTATACCACAACTTGCTACTACTATATGTAAAATATAATAATGTGCTTAAGTGGCCAAGAACATTGGGAACTAATCGTAAAGTAGTTAAAGTACATAGTTAGTGTATGTATAGTTGACTAAATGTGAGCAAATTCTTCGTTTCCCATTTCAACCCATCAGACAGATCAACAATGGGTTTTTAGCGTATACCTATTGTGAAATGCGTTAAATGTGTGTCTCTGGATAATAGGAATCTGCACGAAGGATCTCACCTTGCTTCAACATCACAAATTGACACGGAGCAATCGGACCAATAATGGATATACTGAGGATATACCTCAGTAAATAAATATGTACTTGTTGGGTACACGAGCATATTACACAAATAAATATTTAGTATCTAACTTACCAAACAGTTGAATGATCCTTCATATAACTATTAACTATACCTGTATGAACATGGTCGGAGATTCTTGAGAGAATCAGCAGGGTCTTTTTGCATAAGGTTAGACTTTTTAATGGGATCATGTGTTCATTTTTGAAGAGGCGGAATTGGTTCGGAAAGGAAGGGATTAGAGTTCGGAAATTGAGTCATGCTGACAATATGCTGCAGCTCCTGTCTTTCAAACCCTTGTCTATTCCCAGTATGGGGCATCCTGCTTCACTTTCCCTTTCTTCAAGAATCTAAGAATATATTAATCAAGTCTCTCGTGTCTCAAATATATGCCTAACTTGGATGTCTGGGTTCGTGAAGTCCCTTAAATATATTTAATATATTCACCACATTCTCATATCTTTGTCAAGACGATCAATCCTTAATGCTCCGGATTTATCAATTCACTCTTAACTTGTAAACAGACGAAAGATGAAAGCCATAACCGTTTATAGGGAAGAGATTTACATAATGATAATACCTGTAAATACCACTAGTTATAGTTAACAAGGCGCACTTCATGACTGTATGAAAAGTGCCGTGACTATTTTATTCCATTAATTCCCACACTTTCAGTTAAATCTCTCTTTAGTTCGTTTAATAAAACTTCTTTGATAAGAGTTATGAAACTCTTTATATAATCTATTCATTAGGGTTGTATTCAAATACCCAAAATAGCTCATGTACTGACCTTACCCGCTTGCCGCTTGACTAAGCGCATTTTACATTTTATTACATATTAAAATTCGTTTTATGTTTGGTAATAATTACGCATTTAAGTCCTTCATGATCGATCAAGTTTGCGTTTAAAATATATTATGTATTCTTTTGTTCCATTTTCATTTTTTGATTGTTTTTACACATGATCTCATTTCTTAACAATTAAAACCATTGGTCGAAAGTTCACGAACATTCAATCATCGCGGATCAATCATTTTGTTCTTTCCCATTCCTTTCGACTGTCTGTCAAGAATTTGAAGTTTCTTGTTTGTTGAGAGCCACTTTACAATACAAATGACAGTTAGCTTTCTTGAGTAATTAAATCGAATCCAATATTAATTTCTCATGTGTAATTGAGTTGTTGAGTGAACGTAATACTCAACTCATGTCATACGGATAATAGATCATACAAAATGAATAAGATCACATGATCAGAATGTGAATTATGTATGCGAATGCGTCTTTGTATGATGAGTTTGATTTGGATATCTGTTACATTTAATCCTACTTATGTAAGATTATTCAATCAATTATAAAATGGATCAAGTTTCAGAATTTGATTCATATAATTGAATATTTGCAAATATTTATTATTGTAATATGCCCATTGATTGACCAATTGAAGCAAAAACGAATTGCCAAACTTTACAGGAAGATAATTAAGAACCGATTTTCATAATATAAACTTTAAGACTGCTCTAATGCAATGATTTTAAATTTTAACTAACACTAAAACATTTTGAGCATAATGAAATTTCAAACTTTTTCGTGTTCATAATGCATGACATTTCACATTGACATTATCAATAATCTTATTACCTTTGAGTTCGGCAGACAGTTCATTAAGGGCTACTTTACACTAAATCCCCAATAATCAATAAATTTAACAATTTTCTCTGTATGGAGTAACGTCGATTAACAGTCAATTCCCAATCATCAACCTCGGAAATTGGTTTATTAATTTTCTTCAAATCATTTCAGTTGCCGCTGACCCAAAACGTCGTCGTAAATCTGTTTCGATTATTCAAATTCACTTTCCGTTCCTCATTCTATAACTCAGTTTGAAAAGGAGAAAGAAAATGAAGGAGGGCGGGACAAAACCCAGCGGGGCCAAAAGAGCCGATCTCAAAATACATAAATACATCAATAACATTTGGGCTTTAATTACCTCTCAATGGCCTCAAATTAACGAAGAGGAAGGATTGGAATATTCTTAATGAAATGATCAAAGGGCTGAGCTGCAATTAATCTACCAGCACGAGCAAGTTGCGAAATATCCCCTACACGTGTATTGAAGTCCATGAGGATAATACGCATCGGTATGAATTTTCAGTGACTCAAATGAGGCACTTTACCTTCATCTTCTCAATTCAATTAGGCGAAAGGCAATTGGAGAGCCTTAAAATTAAGTTGAATGGGGATTATTATACAATTCCTCATAAACGACTTGACTCGAGGAATTAACCATATTTAACTTGGCTGGCCAATGAATGGTGGAGTGAATGGGTGTTGGCCTTTGTG
Source organism: Neelides folsomi (assembly GCA_034687125.1). NCBI lineage: Eukaryota > Metazoa > Arthropoda > Collembola > Neelipleona > Neelidae > Neelides > Neelides folsomi. The sequence goes on along the minus strand of JAQGBZ010000193.1, from coordinate 63,451 downwards.
CGAGCAAAGGGAGAGTTTTCCCATGGTGTGCATCAGCGGCCCTCAAAGTGGGTGAAGAATGAAATTCATGGAGGGAAATAGACCGTTTGTGTATGTCTGATCCCTCACCGTTGTCCACCCAGTGGACGGAGGAACGTATTCCGGATCCGTCCCCTATATATAAACATCTTGGTGGTCACCCAAAACCAGTTCAAAAGCGGAGAGCCACCCTCAACAATCTCTCCATAAGATAAACATCCACACCATGAAGTGCTTCCTCGTACTCCTCGGTGCAGTGGCGTTGAGCCAGGCGGGTTTCAGAAGTTACTCCTTCCAAAACCCGGCCGGAGTCACCTACTTTGGATTTGGAAGCTCCGATCCTCAACCAGTAAGTTTTTTTAATTCCTCTTTATACTTTTGGCAAAATCATAACATTAGACATTTTATTATTTTTATAATCTACAAAGATTGTTTTATACTTAAGATATTCTTATATCTAACTTGTAAGATAAAAAATCTTTAAAATAAATGAATTGAAATAATTTTTTCTTGGAAAAAATAATATTTTTTATGAATTTATTTATAGTCGAGTAAATATTTTAAATATTTTTAAAATATAATGAATTTTTACATATGTTATTTAGAGCTTTTAGAACTTGGAATCATATATGTTATTCATCGAAAAGCTAAATAAATTATTGTTTAATTGAATTAAAAGTTTGCATTGAAATTAAACGTTTAATCCCATTTTCCCAATAGCTCCCCCAACTTCAACCACAACAACCTATCCAACCACAAGAACAGCCCCAGCAACAACAACAACAACAGCAACATGATGAACAACAACAGCAAGCTGCCGCTGCAGACCAAGCAGCCCAAGAATTTGCTGCTGAACAACAACAGCTTCAACAACAGCAACAGCAACAGCAACAAGAGCAACAGCAACAGCAAGACGCTCAAGATTCCCAAGAAGCTGCTGGAAGAAATGCAGCTGAAGGAGCCCAAGCCCAACAACAACAGCAAGCCCAGCAACAATTCCACCGTGCTGTCCCAGCCGAATACCAATACGCTTCTCCATTGGGATACGCTGCTCCAGCTGTGGCCAAGGTTGCTGCTCCAGTGTCATACGCCGCTCCAGCATACGCTGCCCAAGTATACGCTGCTCCAGCATACGCTACTCCAGCCTATGCCGCTGCAGCCTACGCTACTCCAGCCTACGCTACAAAGGTTGCTGCCCCAGTTGCATATGCTCATCCACAAAGACTGGCCTATGCTGCTGCTCCAGCTCTTGCCGTTCACCAAAAGGTAAGTTTGCCGCTCAACCACTACCATCAACAACAATACTATCAACATCAATATCAACCATACGTAATTAATTTACCGATATTACAATGCTAATAGGATTTTTAATTTAACGAATTACTCAACACTTTGAACAATACAATAAACAATTTGGATCGTTGTTATATTTAGGTTGGATATGCCGCTACTCCAGTGCTCACAAAGGTTGCCGGAGTTGCTGACGTTCCAGTGACAAAACTCGCCTATTCCCACGGAGTTACCCAAAAGCTTGTGGACGTCGCTCAACCCGCCGTCAGCACGAGGAAGCTCAAAGTTCGTCGTCCAGCCCTTAGAAAAGAATTTTATGACATTGAACACCGAGTGATCATTCGACCAGCGGGATCCGCCACCCTTGAACTCACCCAACCAATCTCAAAGGAACAAAAGGTAAAGAGGTGTGGATTGGAGAAAATCATTCACCAAAGAGTAATACTGTTAAATTAAGTAGATTAATGAAGAATAAGCAGGAGGTCTGCGTTTCTCACTTCCACCATAAAACACACCTTTTCCATTCCCATCCTGATTACCTCACTTTTTATCAATTTATAAATGATGAGATCACGATGATAAATACACATAATACCTGTATGGTATATCTAGACCTTACCTGATGCAATGCATGAAATCATGAGAAATTTATTATGAGGAGAGAGCAAGTTTGATTTTATAGCTCAATCCCTCCCTTCTTCTTTGTGTCTGTGGTGAGTGTTGGTGTGTGGATGTGTCAAAGTGTGAGATGAAGGAGTCAACGACAAAGTTGATACAATTGTTAGATTGGATGTTTTCTATTACTTAGACGAGAGTAGTTGGATGAACTCCTTGAGGATTTCCTAATGTTTTTCCTAATCGCCCATTCATTCTCCCATTCTCTTTCTCTCGACTCTGAAAAAATTGTTTAACCCCATTTAACACTTCACCTCCCTTTTGCTAATGATTTGGGAGTGAAGACGTAAAGAGATAAGGGTCCGGATCTCAGCATTTCCATTTTTTATCCTTTTGTTTATTTTATCTTATCCTGATGGGATCGGGATAAGGAAAGTGATTTGCATTCTAATCACTCAAACTATACACGTACTAACTATGCACATTAGATATATCTTTGCAAATGCATTAGCAAGACAATTTACCTGAGCTGATTCATCATTTGTTTTCTCCTGTTGAATTGAATAAGACACTCTTTGCATAATTGCCAATTCATCAGAAGGATCTCGCCAATTTCCTTGGGAGAAATGTACAATGATGTGTAGCAGATGCTTTTATAGTTTAATTCATTAAGTTTCACTTTTACGCTAATGAATGAAATTATCCTAATAGGGACCAGCAGTGTTGACCCCAACCAACTTTGTTCATCATGCCCCTGTTGTCCGATATGGAGCATCTCGTCAAATCCTCGATGGAGAAGGTCAAACCTTGTTCGCTCAAATGAGAGCTGCTGGACGATTCACTCCAGATGCTGCAGGAAGAGTCGGAGGACGCGTGGCTGGAAGAACCGCTCAACCACAATCAGCCCAACCCCAACAGCAACAACCATCCCCAGCTCCAGCTCAAAGATCCAATGAAGATACTGAAGTGATTGAAGCTTCCACCCAAGGTCAAGAACAACCCCAACAGCCACAACAACCCCAACAGCCACAAGAACAACAGCCACAACAAGAACAGCAACAACAGCAACAGCCACAACAACAACAGCCACAGGGATTGCCACAAGGCCGTGTCATCAGCCCTGACATGCCCGCTGAGCTTCAACAGCGTTTGATCAATCTCCTCACTGCCAAAGGAGGAACCGTTACTGAAATCCTCACTGAGGATGGAAGGCCCGCTGACTCCGCTTCAGTCCTTCAAGTTGCTGATGCTCTTGGAGATCTTTCACTTCAAGGAGGAGAGAGAATCACCACTAGAAGGTATTTAATATTAAAAATTAATTATTTGGAATACAAATATAGTGATTGAGTAATAAGGTAATAACATTATTTATTGTTTTCTATTTTAGAATTGTTGTGACTCGGCCAATTGAAACCATCCAAGATGTCGAAGTTCAAGAACCAGCCACGAAATTCCACCGTGTTGCTGTTAACCAACCAACTGTCTTTAAACACGCCATTCAAGCCGTCGCTCGAGTCCCAGTCGCAGTTCCAGCTGTGAAACACGTTGCAACTCCAGTTGTTGCTAAATACGCCTCTCCTCTCCAATATGCCCATTACGCTGGTCCCGGTGCCTATGCTGCATATGCTCATTAAACCATGATATCTCCTATTTAAGTTAGTTCCCAGAAAGTATTTTTGACTCTAGATCTTATAAAGATTGTTTCTCTAATATTTTTTTAAATATTGTGAAAACGTATTATTAATTTCTTCCTACATGCTTCCTTCGACTCTAATGAATATTTCTATTTACATTTTTATTAACTAATTGTAAGTCTTCCAATTCTTCTCTTTACTTTCTCCGGTGATCAAAACGTGAAACCATTACGCATACATGTATGTATTTAAGTATAATCTATTTGAGTATTTAAAATGAAAATGAACTTAATTGATATTATGTGCGCTATAAATAATAATATATATTACATATTATAATATAACTTTCTGGAAGGAGAAATGACATTAAATAATGCAAAAAGTTACTTTGTAATTTAGTACCTACAGCTTACTTTGACAAGATGCGATATTTTTGAACGACTTTAAGAAATGAGAAATTTTTATAAGAAAATAAACAATTTATAATTGATGACTCTTGTAATTTATTACGCGGTTATAGATGAAATTGATTAATAGTCAAATTCATTTATATAATATGATATTTAACATCCACCCCCATAATTATAAATTTTAACCAAATAACGTTAAAGAATAGAATGTTCGAAAAACCTAACATTTTACAAACTTATTGACTTGAATTAAAAATTTGCACATTTTTAATATACTTTAAAATACAATAAAATCTAATTGAGATACGTGAACGACTATCACAAAAAATAAATGATTCATACAGAGGATATCTCCATTATTTCAATTCTCCTTCTTGAACCGCTGTGCAGAGGTGACTCGGTAAATGAGAGAATCTCTTCCTGGATCCATTGAAGCAATTGCGACTATAAAAGTAAATCATTGGTCAAATAATTATAATTGAAAGATCCAAGTCCACAACTCATTTGCATAAAATAGTAATTTTTCTGTAAATCTAATATTTAATTTACCACAGATTGAAATGACGGTCAGAAGGAATCCAATTCCAAACCAAAGGAGGATATTGAAAATGACTGCATAATCCTCACTTATTGGTAACGCCCCGTTGTATTTAATCTATTATAAATATGATATCATATTTCTATATATTTTTAGTAAATATAAATAAAAAAATGATTATTTTATTGAAACAAAAAAATTCGCCAACTTACCCTGTCTTCCTCGTCTGGTGTTAATTGTGGTCCATCCTTGGCTTGTCCTTCCACATAAACAGCAAATGCAATGAGAACACAAATTTTGGACAGCACAGACTGAAAAAACGGGGAAATCGTTGTAGCCATTGTAAATGGGAATATTTTAATTGTTAATATAAATTAACAGTCTTCGAAATGGAATGATTTTCAAAAACGCATTTCTCTTTCAGAGAGAGAAGAGGATTTTAGGGCGGGTCTTAAACGAGTATCATCAGACTATCTCATCAACCCTCAATTGAGAGAGATGGCGGCTTCGAATGTATTTGGAGGTCTGTGACAATTTACTCTTCCGGTTTAATTAATAAAAACTTAATAAACCTTTATAAAATAATTGCAAATTTTCATTTTCAGTTAGGGAAACCTATGGGACATATTGTCTCAATGGGCCACCCAAGTTCGAGCAGTGGGAGAAGTTTAAGAAGGAAGAAGGCGAATCTCGGTTTATGGTCACCACGTTTACTTCGAAGCACATTGCAATCGGAAACAATTCTTGGTAAACGAAATTTTCTGTTAAAAATGTAATTAGAATAATATGTAATATGTAGATAGTATTTAATTGTTTTTGGACTTTAATTTCAGTGTCAATATTTATGAGAAAAAGGATGGTCAGCTTATCGGCAGTTTGCGACATAAACTCATTGAAGGAAGTCTTTCACCAAATGGATCCTATTTGATTGGATGGGACAATCCTAATCAAAGTACTTATATTTTATTAATGAATTAGATCATTGTAATATTAAACTCACTAAATAACTATATTAAATAAGCATAAAATCTCATTTAAAGCTAATTTAAATCTGTTACAGACTATGACAATTTCACCATTTGGGAGATTAAAGAGGGCAAGAACATCAAAAGTGTTTATTCGTTGAAGCTCAGCAAACCTCCAGAAGTGCAATTTTCTGGTGATGAGAAAAAATTCGCTCGGCTCAGTTCGAACATTGTAATGTTTTCACATTTACCTGACTTCAGTGTTATTGCGAATAAAACACCTGAAACTATGAAAGTTGGTAACTTTTCACTTTCAACTGGAACTGCTCCTCTTCATGTCCTTCTATACATACCTTGTAAGCTCAATTCAATAAAAATACACAAGTCATAAGTACACACAAACGTTGTGTTTCATTTAATTGTTAATTATAGCTTACAACTTGTAAAACTTTATTATTAACCTTAAATGTATTTATTTATGTTTAACTCGAATTTTGTCTTATATTAGCGAATAATGCTGGAACACCTTCATTTGCTCGTCTTTACCGGTACCCAAATTTCGACACAATTGTGGCATCAAAAAGTTTCTTTCAAGCTGATACCGTAAAGATGAAGTGGAATTATAAAGGAACCGCTGTTCTTTTAATCACGACTACGGAAATTGACAAGACAGGAAAATCATATTATGGAAAAACCATGCTGCATTATCTCGACACCAAAGGTTTTGAACTTGTTTTTTTATTTAGCATTATTTTTATTTCAAAATTAACTAACATAAATGTAAAATAAAATTGAATAATTAATGAAACTAAATTCATTTTACGATTTCTTATTTCAATTTTTAGGGGAAACGGCGATGATTCAAACAGAGTCAGACTCAAACGTTATTCATGCTGCCGAATGGAGTCCAAACTCCATGGAATTTGCTGCTATAACTGGGAAAATGCCACAAACCAGAGCAGTTATCTTCAATTCAAGGTTGAAAGATTAGGAGACGATTAATTGATTGAATAATATAGTAATAATGGTATATTTTATTTTCAGGTGCGAAGTAATCTTTGACATGAATATAGCTGCTAGGAATGCTATTTACTTCAACCCTCAAGGAAACCTTCTTCTTTTGTGTGGATTCGGGAATTTGTCCCACGGAAATGTTGAAATATGGGAAATCAAAAAGCATAAAAAACTTCTCGCTACAATGAGCGCGCCTCTTACGACCCAACTTGCGTGGCTTAATGGTGATTTGACGAATTAAACCATTTTGAAGCTTAATAACTAAACATAAATCATTAGACGAAAGGACGAAACTAAAGAATTTACCATTAAAATAATTAAATTTACAGATGGAGTGCATTTCATAACTGCTTCAACTGCTCCTAGAAGGCAAATTGATAATGAATTCAGAATTTACGATTACACGAGTAAAGTCTGCTTTGAATGGAAAGCTGAAAAACATCTTTATGGCATTTGTCCTTTCCTCTCATCTCCGTCCGTACCCTTTGCAGATCAAGAAAGACTTGACAAATTCGTTGCTCAACTTGGAAAGAAGCCTCAAAATCGTAATGAAATTCATATAAAAAAAAATCAGAATAATCAATTATAAAATATAGTTTCTCAAATACATTTTGGAAACTTTTTATTTTAGTTCAAGAAACAAAAACTGGAGTTGCTGGAGGGAAATATGTTGTCAGGGCCAAAAGGGGGGAGGCGGATAAAGGTGCTCTCTTGCCAAAGACTCATGGAAAACCTGCAGCTCAAGTGGCCAGCTCAGAAGATGTTGAAAAAGAAAAGAAAATTAAAAACTTAAAAAAGGTAACATCCTATTATAGTTACTTATATGATCATTATACCTATTTAAAACTATAAATTTTATTTCATGGCCATTTTTGGTCCAATGTATAAAAATTCCAATCAATCCTGTTTTTAAGAAATTGGACCAAATCAAAAAGCTGAAGAGTGACATTGAAGCTGGAAAAGCGGTCGAGAAGAATCAGCTAGAGAAAATTTCGAAAGAAAAAGAGCTCCTGAGTGAATTGTCCAGCTTGGAGATTTCTTGAATTAATATTTGAATATTTGATTAATTTGTTACTCATTCAATATTATTAATTTTGATTTTATGAACATCCCTGACTTATTAAATTATATCCGTATTTATGTCAATCATTGTTGCTATTTTTATTATCTATTTGTATACTATAAAAAATATGCAAATCTATGAATAAAAAACACTTTGCTCGATTAACAAACTTTTATATTTAATTTCACTCATTGAATAATTAAACGTCCAACTAAAATTTGCATCTATAATTCTTCATATTATACAATTTATAATGATAAATATGGCAGTCTATAAAAATCTTACTTGACTTGAGGTTGAAGCTAGATTATCTTTTTCATAAACAATAAGTCACAATTTATTTTTAATATAGATCTATAATCATTTAATCATCTTTTTTCTTATTTTTGGGATTTGCTTCCATAAAGTGTGAACCATCGTTAAGTTTTTTGAAATCTATTTTATTGGGAATTATTTTTTCCAAGTAGGCGTTGACAGCATTAACAGCAACTAAAGTGGATGACGTAGCTTTGTCTTTGATAGGATAAGCAGCTGTGTAAGTGTAGTAATATTTAAATATATGCTGAGCATCTTCATGACTGATTCCTTCTTTTTCTGATGCCTTTAGAGCTGTGACCTCCTCTGGGTTTGCATTATGTTCACTGAGAAGAGTGTAGGCTTGTCGGAGTGACATTTTCCCACGAGGAACTACTTCCGGTTCTTCAAATCCCCACATCATGTCAGTTGGAGTTTTTCGCTCATGTGGAAGTTTCTTTGCTGTTATGACTGCATTATCTCCTTCTGATTTGATGTAAACATTGGTTAAGTTCTTTAACAATTCTGGATTTCCTTCATTCTCAATGGGCACTGTGGAATTGAAAATGTTTAGGAATTACAATTGGTAATGGTCTAATAGTTAATAAAATTCTCATACTTTAATATTTTCAGGCAATTAATGTGTTCATTTCATTGCATTATAAAATTAAAATTATTACTTGAATCAATTTGTTGTTTTTGAAATGTCGGATGATAAGGAGCGGCTTTCGGTTTATCTTTCGAAATTTCTTTCATTGCTCTGCTCTCGACATTGTAGTTTTTTACAGGTCTTATCAATACTCGTAGTTTAGACATGTGTTCCCCCATTATTGATGCTCTGTTAAAAAGTAAATTTCAATAAGTGAGCATAGATAAAACCAATTAAAACTTAATAAAACTTTTAATTAATATATTAAGAATGTTTAGCGGCTTACTTTTTACTTTTCACTGCACTGTGAAAGAATGTTTACTTTATGTTATTAAAAATTCTCTATTACTGCTTTTTAAGTTTTCTTAATCAGATCACAATTTAATGTTTTATAAAATTTAACTATCATTAAACTTTTACTTCGGAACTCAGATGGAGAGAGAATGGAGATGGAAAGATGGAATTATTATTACAAAATGAATTTTCTTATTTTGATTTCTTCCCGGGTGGAAGGCTTGGAATTGAATCAAGCAAAGTTCAATTCCACATTCAATTCATTCTGCATCTCCCTTTGTCTCTTTGAGTGCGTGCCAAGAAATCCTAGGGTATGCATTATTGTATGTTTAATTGTTTAACAAAACAATTTATGATATTATGATACACAATACTATAAATACCTACTTGAACTTGAATTACTGGGTATAGTTTATGAATACGATTCTTCTCATGGGTCTTTTTCTCATCTATTTATGTATGGCGTAGTCGAGTTCGACCACTGTACAAGAACAAGCATGTCATATAAAACTGTATTTTATAGGATACCCACTATACTATAGGTCCGTGTACATGCATTTCCATAGGCAAGAAGATTGTTTGATTATTCTTTTATTTATAAATGGTTTATGAAGGTTTTTGTGTTTATTTGTAAAAATAATATTGTAGCTTTTATATTGAATTCATATTAAAATTTAATTTTAATATTAGGTTATGTAATGGTTGATGTCGATTTGATGGATAAAACAGCTTCTTTAATTGAAAAACCAAAAAAAGGTAGAGAAATATATCGTACATAAAATATATCAGTTTTACCAAAAAATAAGTTTTATATCGATACATAATACTCAATTATTAATACATAATACAATATTATTAATACTCCTATTCCTATATTGTAGTTCCCAGTTGAATATTCAATTTTTACATGGAGCATTGAAAACTTCGACCAATTGCTTGCAACAAGAGAAGACAATGCTGCCCTTAATGAATCAGCTATGTCTGACGAACAATTTCGATCCTACTTACGTTTTAACAAACCATTTTATTCTCCAAAATTCGTCCGTTGACAAAGTATCGGAAAGCCATGTTTATGGTAAGGGCTACACTGTAATTAAAATATTTATTTTATTAACATCTGTTTGCAATGTCTAATAGGATGATGGAGATATATTCAAAAGAAGAAGGGCAGGGGGACGGACAATTTAAAATGTCAATCAAATTACGTCTAAAAGATGCAGCAAATGTGGAAGAAAAGGAATTATTCACGAAATTCCGAATTTCAATCATTAACTCAATTGGCAAAATTGTTCACTCTTATGGTATTTGATTTGAAATACCTAATATAATTATGTAATTCATTAACAATTAATAAATCCATTGCTTAACTTTTTTCTTGTAGAAGAAAGCAGTTTCCGTGATTGGTCTGAAGATGATTTTCGAGGTCCGAGCATTTTTATAAAAATGACCGATCTTTGGGAAAGAAGAGAAATCTTGATGGAAGGGAACGTTTTACGATTTCGACTCTACTTTTATATTTACGGAAGTGTAACGACAAAAGATAACGATCTGGTCATTCACAATCCTAGGCTCTTTTACCCTGAAATCTCTGAAAATGAATTTTTTGGTGATGGCACAGGCTACAACGACGTCGCCACTAAAATCTTAACCAATCTTTGGGAAACAACTTTATACTCTGATCTGGTTGTAGAGTGTGATAAAGAAATATTTAACACTCATAAGGGCATTCTTTGTAGTAAGAATCTCATCTCAAAATTGTAAAATTGAATTTAGACAATTTGTGAATGGTTTTAATTTTTATTAATTTAATTAGTGAGCAGTCCAGTGATTAATGCAATGATGCGTAATAAGATGATCGAAAGAAAGGAGAACCGAATTAAGCTCATTGACATCCCAGTCCGTGTTTTTCGCTCAATGCTCGAATTTATGTATACTGGAAAGTTGGAGAACATTGATTGGGATGATTTGGCCTTTGTAGGAAGTCTAATTAAAGCTGCGGATGAATACCAAATTGATGCATTAAAAAACATTAGCTTTGATAATTTGTTTGACCGAATGGGAATTGCAAACTGCGGGACAGTTCTGGATTATGTTTGCTAATACAATCCGAACAGACAGTTTATTAAAAAGATGGAAAAGTTCTGTCAACAGTCAGTTCCAATATATTATAATATATTGACAATTTCCCTATACTATCTATGTATACATAAAGATATTGAATTAAATTAATTTTATGAATTTTATAATAATTTTAATATTGATATTAATAATATTGTGTAATACAGGAATGAGAAAGCCCTGAAAAATAAGCGAAACTTTTTTGATACAGCAGTTAAACACCCAGAATCACTACTGCGAATTTTTCAATCTGCTAATTAATTAAAACTCTATAATATGAAAATATGAAACAATGTATTTTTATGTATTTCTAAATCTGTGAAAATATGAAACAATGTAAAGTAAAATGTCAATGCGTCCTTGTCAATTATTAATTTTATGTAAATGCCTACATATCTTATTAAAAATCATATTACAATACTACATAACATACAACATACCTAATACGACTAATACCTATATAAATATTTGCTCATACATAACAAATACAATCTGCATATGGTTCGGTGTTTTGGGAAATTTGGAAGAGAAAGGCTCATGAAATATGAAGATAAGACTAGCTATGCTTGACAGCCGGAATTAAATTGAATCTTCGTTTATCATTTTTATTTACTTTTTTATTTGTCATTTGTTTTGTCGTCTTCTCTTCCTCACTGTCACCACTTCCTATTTCTACTAGAATTAATATTCTCGTTATAAAGCAAAATGTCGAAAAAGGGCTTGAGTTTGGAGGAAAAAAGAAAAAGGATGCTTGACATATTTTACGCTAAGAAAGACGTCTTTCAATTAAAGGTACCAATTCTCTAAAATTTCAATATATAATATGATAAATATTATTATTTCATTTATACAAATATCGATTGTTTGTATGTTTTTCTCAAGAATGATATTAACGAATAAATGTTGATATTTAATTAAAGGCGATTGTTTTTATTAGGAATTGGAGAAGATTGCACCAAAAGAAAAAGGAATCATAGTTCAATCCGTTAAGGATGTTGTCACAAGCCTTGTTGATGATGGATTCGTTGACAGCGAAAAAATCGGAACATCCGTATATTTTTGGGCTTTTCCGAGGTTCCACATTATTTTTATTCAATTTCGATATCGAAATAATTGAATAATCTTAATTTGTTCACTAATAGCAAAGCGCAGAATATAAGGAAGAGAAAATTAGAAGATATTGGTGAAAAAATCGAGGACAGCAAAAGGAGGAAAATAACTCTTGAAAAGGAAGTTGAAAGGGCAAAGGTTGGTCGTGGAAAGGACGACGAAGAAAGGGCTGAAACGATCAAAAATTTACAAAAAGCTGTTGCTGAGAAAGAAAAGCTACAAACTCTTCTTAAAGCTTATCGTGATTCTGATCCTGATGTCATTGCTAAAGAAAATGAAGAAATAAAGGTTATTAATTACACATGTATTTAAGTATGTTATCTATTGCATTGCACCTTATTCTTTAATTTATAATAATAATTATATTATTCTTTTTTAGATTGCTGTTGATGCTGCTAATAGATGGACTGACAACATTTTCTCGACTCGTACCTGGATAAAGAACAAATTCGGATTTGAAGAAGAAGCATTCAACAAGCAATTTAACATTCCAGAAAACTTTGACTATATTGATTACTGAAATACGCCAAAAATTAATACTCTCAACAGGTTGCTTCAAAGTTCAAAGACATTTTGTCAATTACTACATAATACAATTACATTTTACATCATAGTCTATAAATTAGGTAATAGTTCTAAGTTTGTGATTTCCAATCAACCTTTGTATTTTAAAACTTAAAATTAACTTTTCCTTTTCTTTTAAAATGAACTTTTTTTCTTTAAATAAATAATTTACCTAACATTAAAACATATATTGATTTTCACATTCTCGTACATTTATTATAACCATCTTCAGCTTTAGTAGCCAATCGAAATGTCTTATTTGGTTTTTGGAAGAGGAAAATCGTAAGTCGTATCGCATTTGTCACAGCGATAGTCTCTGAAAGCCATGCAGCAGAGGAATCCAAAACAAGGAACAAAAAAGACAAAGAAGATTCCCATAGGAGTCCAATGTCCCCTGATCTGCCCTTCTTTGCATTTTTTACAAGAGTAGGGAAGTCGAACATTATGTGGAGCAGAATTGTTTAAAAATTGTTCCCAACATGAATTTTTGACCCTCTCACCTGATCTCTTTGATTGTACTACAAAGAAAGTTTAAATCAAGTGAAATTTTATTTAATTGAATAACGAAGTATTTTGGGTAATAATATCTCTAAATAAAAATAAACTTATTCCCATTACCGCTCTCCATAGAAGGGCTAACAAGATTGTCCATCACGGGATCTTTAACTTCAACCGCGACTTCTGAGAACTTGACTTGTTTGTCATCTTCTTCTTTCTCTTTTTCTTCTTTCACCTGTTGGCCGTCAACTCCTACTTTACGAGTTTTCTGAAGCCACCCTTGTTTCTTTCTTCTTATTTTCCTTTTCTTCTTCTCTTCGAATATTGGTGTTTGCTATGAATCATCATAAAATCATAATACGACAATCATATAGTTATAGATTATATATTTTTAGTGATAAACATCTTATTCAGTTATGTATATAAGAATCGTTACCATCTTAGGATTTTTATCTGTCTATTCAGAAACAGAATTGGAATCTATGAATTATAGTTCATTCACGATGAATTTGCGCTTGAGTTATACATTGGCCCATCATGTGCATTAATAAAAATTCTCGTTTAGTTGGTAACAAAATTTAAATAATGCAGATGCAGGGGCTATCCTATAACTCGAGCGCAAATTCACCGTGAATAAACTATAGTAATTTTATTCAAGCACACAATATGGTATTTATCATTTTTATAATGCACTGTAATGTAAATCAAAATGTTAGAGATTTTTATTTTTGTATTTTTATAAGATTTGGGTTACGAAAACCCTCACTTCCCCCAATCCACTTACATGTCAAGATACAAATTAACTTACTTTTTACGACTGGGGTTTACCGAAAGGAGTATGCTTTTGACTTGTGTGTACGCTTGTCTGTTTGTTGGAAAATTTTTTGGAAAGTTGTGATTGTTTGTAAAATTTGTTGCTAACTCAGTAAATTAAATTAAAAATACAATAGAAACAAAATAATATTCAATTTTTATGTGAAATTTGCCACCGTGAATTTTATTACGACTGAGGTTTACCGATAGAAGTATGCTTTTTACCTGTATGTGTGTATGTATGGTTGGAAGCTATCTCCTCCCAAACCACTGAACCGATTTTCATATGCAATATATCAAAGACAGGTCTAGTTTGTGAGCAGGTCGTAGGGCGATAAAAATTAAGAAAAAATTAATGGTTAATTAATTAACCTCAAAAAACATAATAATTAACTATTAACCAAAATACGAAAATCAATAGAAACAACAAAATCAATTCCAATTTTTTTAAATATTAAAAAAGTATTTTAAAGTGATCGGCAAATGTGCTAAACTTTTGAAATAGATTTAACTTATGATTTTAATGAAACTTTAACTACGTGAATTACAATCACCCTTGAGCTGAATATAAAAATCTCTTCTAATTGTCGTTTAATATCCATATCCATACGATGCTCTCATTTTAAAAATCACTTTTTAAAGTCAAACAATGCATTCACTCCTTTCGATTAAAAATCATGAAATAAAACCAATTTGAAAAATTGAAAAACGACTGAGGCATGGGTAATAAAAAGCATGAAATAACTTCAACAAATGATTAATTAATTCTATTTTTTAAGATTTTTCGAATACTAATATTTTTTAAACAAGTTAATTTTGAATTTTCACTAAATTATCTGGCTATTGTGAATGTAAAGAACGTCATTTTCATCTTCGTGGCGTATCCTGTATCCGTTAAGTTCCATCAATTTATCAAGGGCTGGTTTGCCCTCTGGAATCATATTGTGTTCAATCACCAAAGCCTATTAAGTATAAACATTTTACATATTAGTTAAATAAAGTTTTTATTTAAATGGGTTTTTAATGGGTTAAATTATTAAAAACTAGCAACCTTGATAAGAATTTTTTTAAAATTGAACGCTTCCAATATTTTGAATTCATGCCCTTGAACATCAAGACTAAAGAAGTCGACAATCGTCACATTGACAGCATTTAAGACTGAATTAAGGGTGAAACAATTGACAAGCCCTTGATATCCTCCAATTTTCGGTATTTTTTCCGTCCCTGCTCCTTTAATAAGCGTCTCTCCTTTATCTCCCACAATTAATTTCTCGAGCTTCTTGGTCACAATATTGAGTTCACCAACTCCTATGTTCGAGTCATAATTCCCAAAGAAGAATTCCAACTAATGTTTAAAAATGCAAAAATTTATGTCAAAAAATGTTACAAGAGATATTGAGGTTATAATAATAATTGATAGCACTAAATATTAAATATCTAACTTGCTCTGGCTTTGAGGACAAACAAACGTTGGAAATCCAACATTTTCTGTGTCGACTTCTTAACCGTTTAATCAAAGAAGGATTTGTTTCAACAAGTAGACCTGTCCAATTGAAGCGTTTTTCCAATCTAATTGAAATTAATTAAAATACTAGAAATTGTAAAAATTGTGTTTATCATATTGGTATATTATAAATGTCTGTAATTACTTACAAAAGGGTATTTGAGTAAAACTCTCCATCCGCTGCACCACTTTCAATAAAGAATCCGTTTTTCTACAAGAAAAATTTGATTCAAATCATGTTTTAATTATCTTTAGACAAACATGCACTTACTAATTTATTTTTGACTATCCAGCTCCAAATATAATTTATCATTTCTTCACTCAGCTCTGATGGATCTCTCCTAACTGATAGGCGGTATGGAAGTTTTGATGGAGGTTCCAAATGAAACTTTCTTATGTATTCAATTAGCATTGGATCATCATCGCTTAAATTGGGATCAAATGGATTGAAATCCTCTATTTTAATATTACTACGAAGGTAAGTCATTTGTGACATTCTCCATGTAAGGAAAACAATGAATAAAAGAGCACAGAATTTAAACACTTTGCTATTCTTAATAAACTTTAAAGATTGATTAAGTCTCACACTGTAATCCTTTTTACCATCATACTTCAAATTATTTGAATGTGACATTCTTCGTAGAAAAAATCTTAAATATGAAGTAATAGACATTTTATTTTTCTCCAATATACGAGTCAACCTTTTTTATAAACAAGGATACACACAAAAGTATGCTTATTGGGAATTAAGACGTATTATACTAAAGAATTTCATTAAATGATAAAACAATCTTTAATTTCGGATTTAAAATGGTAATCTACATTAAGTGAACTTCATTATTCGAAGTTTTGTGATGAACTAAATTGAAAGTTTGACGAAGCACAACAATGATTTAAGAATTGATCATTGATGTTCATTCAAGCATCAACTTTTGTGCTTATTACATGTAAAAGACCCGTTTGTTTAAAACCCATTTCACATCATGAGTTGTTGGTGGTATTTTACCGTTGCAATGCAATATACCTCCTACAAGTATAGCATATTACTTACTATAAATAGAGTATACTTATTATTAGTGCTTACCTATTGCATATTGTGTATTTATAATATACTCCAAAAATTACATAAAATATCTTGTTTAAAGGAAGTCGATACGATATAAGTACTAACTATAATACCGTGTGTACTATGTATGTAATAGTAGGTGTAGAGTAAGTAAGAAATACATCAATGATAAAAATGTGTCTTCCAAAATCGAAAGAAATTCATAGATTAATCTCATTCTGATGCGTAGAAGAGCAAAAAGCTATGGCCGTTGAGCACGTCTCCATCTCCCTATTCTCCCCATATATTTAATGCATATTTGAGAGCACCTGAGATAGTTAAAACTTTAAAGTCACAGTCACAATTCTACTGAGGCTGATGCCTCTAATTTTACATGCCTCAAAACTCAGACCACCCAAGAGTTGAATTCCCGCCTATTTATATTATCCCCCCTTATAATTCGCTTTAATGTAGTTCTTTGTATTATTTAATCATATAACATTAATTTATTTGCAAATGGGCAAGAAATTAAGTCAAGAGGTTGACGGTATGGTCAGAGCTCTTCTCGGTGAAAAGTTCTCCTACCAAGTTATTCGCGATAAAGTTCAGTTGTTGGGACATCCAATATCGACTTCGACTGTGAGGAATATTGCCAAAAACATTGGCAAACGAAGGCAAGCAAAGTTGAATAGCTTACCAACACCACCAGTAAAACTACCTCCAAGAAAAATTAACAAAAGTGCGTTAAGAAAATTGATTCTCCTCGCTTGAAAATTGCCAAGTCAACGCGAAATGGCAAGAAGATTAAAATTGAATCAAAGTCACATATGCAGAGTTTTAAAACGAAAGTTGAATAAGGAAGTCAAAATTAAAAGTGCACAAATTGAACGAGCGTCATAAAAAAATGATTGAAAATTGGGGGGAAAGGTGACACAAATGACATAATAATTTTTACAGGTTGTAGAGATGCCGTCTATTTTGTCAAAAGTACATAAAGGGGTGAAGAAAGTCCCAATATTTCATCACACTCGACGAGGTTGTTTTCGGTTGAAGACTGCAAAGGTGGCAAAAGAAAAATCTGCTACACCTTGAAAGTAGAATCCAATCCCGACAATTGACTGTAAGCCATGAAAACTTTCAAAAGAAATTCATGGTAGTCGGCGGGTTAAGTGGCCGTGGACCCCTTCCACTTATTCTCGTCCCACCAAAAGTTAAGGTGAATTCTGATTTTTACATCGAACAGTGCTAAAGCCAATTTGCGAAAAAATCATTCTTCAAATGTATGAACCAAAAACTCATCTTGTCAAAATTCACCACGATCACGCCACTTCTCACACCTCCAAAAAAACTTTAGCTTATGCTAAGGAAATCAAAGATAAAAATGGAATCACAATAATCCCGATGACTGAAGTCCCAGTTAAATCTCCTGATGCAGCACCCATGGACTTTTTCTCTTTTGATTACTTGAAACAGAAATTATCCGCTAGTCGAGCTTAGTGTGTTAATATTAAACTCTTTTTAAAAATGACAATTTTAAGGTGTCTAAAGCTTCCGGTGCGGTGTTGAGATGAACTTTATGAATAATTTATGACTCGTATCATTCATTTTTCCATGATTTACTAAAAAAAATTAGACCTTTACATAAATTATGAGTTTAAAATATAAATATTTATATAACATGATATAAGATTCGGATTTATTAAAGATTATTTATTCGTATTTACATTTATATTCATGAGTAAAATCATTTTATTTATAATGTAAACATCGTTTTAATGTTCAATCATAATAACTTTTCTCATATTAAAGTTTCACTTCCTCATTTTTATCAATTCTTTAACACAAGACATATACACATATCATACATGTACTTTTAAAAACTTTTCCAAACGATAAGCGTATATTTATTGTTGAATCTCAATCTTAAAATAATTATTTTTTATGTTTTTTTTCAATATTCAGATGTTATTTAACACTTGGTATATTTAAATGTAGTATTTTACATTTAATCATACATATAATAATGATTGATGGTATATTTATTTTTAAGTATACATACTTTGGAAAGACTCCAAATATGCTTCAAGCTTATCATTTGTGTTTTGTATCTATCTCTATTTATTTTCAATAAACGAAGCACAAACAAGTCGTTTGTAAATAAGTTCCTAGAAATAAAAGTTGAAAAATTTGAGGGTCGTTAGAACTTAATATTTATCCGACACTTTCGTTGTAGTTCTTTTATTGATAAAGATATAAAATTACACGCTCGAGAAAAATTTATTGGAGAAATGGGGAAATCATTTCATATTAAATCTCATTTATTTATTTCCTTCCTGATTTATTATTTAAAAATTGCAAATGGTTTTAATCCAGAGTTTGTCATTCCTCAAGGAAGTAAGTTTTTTAAATATATTAGAGCTTATTCGAATCACTTACATAAAAATAGTTAATAAAAGTTAAGTTAACTAATAATCACATTATAGATAATCTTTATACTATACAATATACTAACTATGTTACAAATTGTGAACTCGATTTTAAATCAAAATCCAAACCACATAAGTTATTACAATAGTATTACTTGTTTATAGATCTCAAGTTTTTATATACGAAAGTTAATCCTGAGATTCAGAGTGCAGCAGCCCGTGGCGTGATTGAACGGCTTTTGCCTCCAGAAAGACTCTCCGAATTTTCAATTTACGTCGATCCTGACCTCACCACTTCTCCATACCAAGACGCCTTTTCGGTGTGTGTGAAGTGAAGAGTGTATATTTCGGATTGTAATTCAATTCCTCGCCTCAACTCTCCCTTGATTTTGAGGAGCAAAGGAGTGAGAGGATTTATAGCGGGCTCATAAATTTACCAACAATAGCCTTAGTTATATATCATCCTCCCCTTCACATTATAGAATGATAGACTATTATATTGTATTGGACATGGGATATGAGGATGGAACATTATAGTTATATATATTTCATTTGATTAAGGTTGAGTGTCGAGAGGGGAAAGTCTCAGTGAAGGGAACTACAGGAGTGAGCGTTCTTTGGGGCCTCAACTTTTACCTCAAACGCTCCACTTTGTCTCATTTCTCATGGGATGGAAACGAAGTGAACCTCCCAAACCCCTTGCCTAATGCCTCAATCAAACTACAAATTAATGACAGGTATAATATGCACATTCTACTTCGGCCTTGTCTACATTTATACATTATTAAATAAATGGTGGTTTGATTAAGCAAGTTTATAAAATGGATTATTATAAGAATAAATTCCCAATATTATTCTCTATGTTGGAAGTTGGCGTATACCATGTTGGTCATTAATGTTAGATAGTGCTTAAACTTCTCTAATGCTCACCTGTCAGTGTAAATTAAGGTGACTGATGTTTAAGCAATTTAACCATCAGTCTTAACAAACAAAATAGTTTATAATGTTATATAAACTATTTTAAATACGCATTAGTTGAATACGTCCTTATATGTCCTTAATTCTATAAATTATTCACCACAAACTGAAATTGAATTAACTTTTGTAATAATTAGATTAAGTTGAGAAAAGTCTGCAGCGATTGAAAACTAATTAAATTCTCATCTTGTGATTCTGTCTAATTTTTCCTTTTGATGTTCCAACGTTCCAAGGTTTCGATATTACGAGAATGCCTGCACAGATAGCTATTCATTTCCTTGGTGGGATTGGAATCAATGGGAGAAGCACATCGACTGGATGGCACTCAATGGAATTAGTAACTTATTTTAATTTGTTTAGTTATTTTCTTCCAATTTAATCAAGTTATATAATATTCCAATAGTAATACATAATAAACGTAGTAAAACATAATAAAATATAGGTAAAGTATGACGTAAAACATAATGTAGGTATATTTATACAATGTTGGGGTATCATAAATTATGTATTGAATGATTTGGCTTATTTTCTCTATTAGATCTCCCACTTGCTTTCACCGGGCAAGAAGAAATCTGGAAAAGAATTTACACGAGTATTGGATTTAGTGAGACGGAAATTTTGGAATATATTACCGGGCCAGCTTTCTTAGCATGGTAGAATAACATAATTGAAATTACATACATTAAAATTTTTAAAACATTGCTAGATCTGAAAATATAATATTTATGTAAAACTATGTTTTTATGAAAAAAGCATTGAAAAAGAAATGTTGGTTTTAAAGTCAATCCTGCATAAAATAATCAAAAGAAAATTAGCAAGCTTCAATTTTTGTTTGATATTTGATAACTAGCTACAGTATAACTACTTGTACATAAATATAGTATCTGTATATATAACTGTACTTACTACTACTTATATATTGTACTAATAGGACTAATACACATGTACGTACACGTACGATATATGTGTTAAAATGGTAACTTGTAGAGTTTATTCATGCTTTTGATATATACTCATTTTTAAATCAGAAAAGCGGTATTTTTCGTTGTGAATGATGCTCACGTAAGCAGAAAATTGATCTCATTATATCTCTATTTCTGATCGAAGGTGGCGTATGGGGAACATACAAAAGTTTGGAGGTCCAATTCCCTCAGACTTTACGAAGAAAAAATTGGGGCTGAGTCATGAAATACTGGAGAGGATGAGGAGCCTTGGCATGGTATCATCACACTTCTGCTCTCAGAGAATCCCTAACCTTTTTAAGACATACCATCTTCTTTAGTTTTTATTTTATATAACCTATTAGCTTCCTGTTCTCCCGGCTTTCTCGGGAAATGTTCCACAGAGCATTAAAACTCGGTTTCCTAATGCAACCGTGAGCCAGCATCCTTCATGGGCTGGATTTAATTCTTCCTTCTCAAGGTTCGCCTGCTCTTCCCCAAATTGAGGAAATCGTTTCTAAACTCATCACGAACTTCTTGCCCTGTTTTATATTTTTTAGCACTTTTATTCTCGACCCCACTGATCCACTTTTCCTTCAAATTGGCCAACTTTTTATCACAGAGGTATAAGAACACAACATGAAATATATGATTTTTATACAACTCGTACGTAATATAATTAGTTTTACATATTAATTTACAACTTCACTCAAATCTAATGTATGCTAACTAAATAACTACCTTAATAGTAAAGTTGTATAGTTATCCTAGTATGTATGTGCAATATTATCTAATTTCTTATCCTACTTTTTGAAATTGCTTTAAATGGCAAAATGAAGTACTGAAGGAATGGGAATTGGAAAATTTTGTTTTACATTCAAGGAGCTTTTTAATAAACTTAATATTTTGCTTTAGATGAAAAAGGAATTTGGAAGCGATCATGTTTACGGTGCTGATTCTTTTAATGAAGGAAGACCAAGCAGTAACGATTCAGAATATTTGCGCCAAATGGCCAATTCCGCATACAACTCAATGAAATCAGGAGATCCAAATGCTGTTTGGTAAATTTTCTAAATAAATTCGATCATTTTTCACGGGAATTTTAACTTGGTCGAAATTCTTGCAGGTTAATTCAGTCATGGGTTTTTAGTTATGACAAGGATTTTTGGAACGAGGAAACTGTTAAAAGCTATCTCAGTGGAGTGCAAGTTGTAATGTGAACATATTTTACTTATAAGTTAATTAGAAGTAAATGATGGTTCAAAGCGGGGTGTAAAAAATTTATAGGGCAATTTGATCGTCCTGGATCTTCAGGCCGAATTGAATCCTGTTTATAAAAAATTCAATAATTTTGAGAATCACAGCTTCATTTGGTGCATGCTTCACAATTTCGGAGGGACGTTGGGCCTTTACGGAGCTATGGATCTTGTTAATAAGGTATGAGGACGTTTCCCGAAATTTAATTTAACTTCTCGTTTGCCGCTTCTAATTTAATCATGGGGAATTATAAAAGGGAGTTCATGAGACGAGGGAGGCTCAAGCTCCGCTTATTGGAACCGGAATTTGTCCAGAAGGAATTCATCAGAATTATGTCATGTATGACTTCTTCAATGATGTTGTTCTCGCTAACAACACATTAAATACGAGTATCTGGTAATCATCCATTTCTAAATAATCTAATTTCAAAATATATTTGTACATATTCCGCAATTTTGGATACTGCATATTCAATGGCAATGTGTATGATCTAAAGCTAATTATATCGTTGGATAATTTTGTAATTTTCTATCTGATTTTGATATAACTACACATACATTGTCAGTATTATACATTTAGAGTAAGTATCAGTATTTCTATTATAAAGTATTTGCTACGATAATTCAAGTTGAGGTTTCAGAAGAAAGTCCAAATAAATATATTTTATAAGTTGTTATATATTTATGTAATATACAGAATATATTATAGAGTGTATAATAATATAAATATATGCAATTTGAACAACGTTCAAGTTGTTTGAGAGTTATGTCAGAGGTACAAATTTAATTGCTTACTAATTAACTAAATGTAAGTCACTAATTCCAATTTCTCTTAATGAAAATTGTTTCTCTTGAACTCTCCATTAATTACATTTATGTGATTTATATATGAATTATATATCGAGTAATATGTACTAAATATTCTATGTATCATAGATATTACAAATAATGTGTAAAATAGAAACATACATAAACGCATAGGTATATTTAGTGAATATTCTCTAGTACATTACATACAGACTAGGTGTTATGCATCTACTCAATCTTTAATAGGTATGCAACTTTATATTATATGTAGAGTAATAAGAGGTTCGATAATTTCAACATTTGTATACTTTTTATTAAAATCTCGGTTTTCCTCTCCCGATTAGGGTTGAGAATTATGCTTCAAGGCGATACGGGGAAATTAATGACTTGCTCTCCGAAGCTTGGCGAATCTTGAAGGTATCTAAATCCCATGTTGTCTTTCTCAACAAGATGATTTGGACGAAGTTTTTTGTTTAAGTAGAACGGAGTTTATAACGGAAACAGTTCCACCTATTTCAGCGGAAGAACTCTCATTACGAGAAGGCCAAGTTTGAAGTTGGTCGAACCGGTGAGTCGAAAAGAAAGCTAATTATCTTCAAATGCAAATTTCCCAATTTATTATAAGATGGTTCCCCCCATAAAATGGAAATTTTCCTAATTTTCTCTCTGGGTAGCTTTGGTACGAACTTGATGACCTTTATAAAGTCATGGAATGTTTCATCAATGCCCGGGAGGCAAGTAAAACTCTGGCCAATTCCCCACTCTTCTCCCATGATCTCACCGACTTCACACGACAATTCATCCAGCTCGTTTTTAGCCAAAATTACAAAGTCCTCATTAATGCATTTAATCTCAAAAAAATGAGTCGATTCAGGTGAAAATCTTTAAAATCTATTTAATTTGATTTAACTCCCATTTAACATTATTCAGTATTCAATGATTTAACTACATAAATACGTACATATTATCTGTATCATTTTATCGATAGGAAAGCCAGTTCGAAACTTTTGGAAATGCTAGACGACATGGAAAGTGTCTTGAATACAAACTTAAAGTTTATGGTGGGACCTTGGTTGAATGATGCGGAACGTTGGGGAAATACAACAACGGCAAGTTAATTTTTGATGGTTAAAAGAAACGCTAGACGGAATGTTCAAAGAATGTGACTTGTCTTGATTGACTTTTGAGGTTGAGAAATAACAAAAGGTTGTTGGTGGAAAATGGAATTAGCAACAAAAGAAGGCGACTCTGTTCAACTCTCATTCCAAAAAACTTTCAGAATGATTAAACATCGATTTTTACAAATTATACTACTAATCTATTATATTACATTTCCTCTGCATATTTGCAAATAAGATAAAGGATGTTTTGATATGTAGGAGAAGGAGCTTTTTCGCTACAACGCCCTCAATCAAATCACAATATGGGGTCCAAATGGTGAAATTTCAGACTATGCAGCAAAGCAATGGGGAGGTAATGTATATTAATTAATATTTTTATACCGATTTGGACCAATATATTAATGTCCGAAATTATATTGATATAATGCATCAAGGTAAATATTATACTGATATACCTAAATATCTCAATATGCTTATATGTACTATGTAAATAATGTAGTTTTTATATTAGAAATATATTAGATATAAAATTGCTTTTTTGTACGGTCCTCGTAAAGGTTGCACAGTTACACTGCGTTTTGGTTATTTGATCGTGTTTATGGTTTTAGATTACATTAATGTAAGTTAAGTAAAAAGGACATAGTAAAGAAAGGTAATAGATTGGAAGAGTGATGCAATACTGCGCTGGGCTATATTGTTAATAAAGAACTCATCTATTATTCCATTATATTTTGCTCTCTCGGAATTTCATTCAAAGCGTCTCCATTTTCTCTCCTCAACTCCTCAATGAGTAAATCCAATGAAGAACGGAGATTCGTCAGAGATGAATAGAATTAATTAGTGGGACGAAGTGAGCTGCTAATTGAATAATTAATTTGTTTATAATTTCTTAGGAATGACGAAGGAGTATTACTACCCAAGATGGGCTCTTTTTACTCGAGTTCTTGCTGACGCGCTCAAGAAGGGCAAACCTTTCAACTGGAAAAATTTTCGATCCAGGGTTCTTAAAACAGTTGAAATCCCATTTACTCAAACCAAAATCATCTTCCCTGCACAGCCCAAAGGTAGTTACATTTATTAGTGGGCTCTAACTTTAACCTTTACGACCAACACTTTTCTCGTAAAGCTGGTCAAACACTAAGAGACTACTAAAACCACCATTACACTTAAGAAAATCGGCATTTTTTAAGGAAATGAACTTTTTAAGTCTGTCCTAAAACCCCGAATGGTGCCATTCTCTTGACATCTATATTACTACACATCCTCTGTAAAATGTCACCCTTAATAAAAACCTTGCTTCTGACAATGAATCCTGACTTGTATTATACTTATATTTACGTATAATTTATACATATTTATTATGCAATTTTTTTCTAAAATAAAACTTAATTTTTCATACCATTTTTTATAATTTTAATAACTTGATTACTGAGAATTAAATAATTTTTAGGTGACACCTTCCAAGAAGCTCTAAGAATTTTTCACAAATGGAAAAAGCTTTATAAAAGTTTTGTAAGGAATACCAAGAGGAAAGAACTTGATTGACTTTTTCATACCTCGCTGACTGCAAACTTATTCTAATTTGTAATAAAATTCAAAGTTTTGTCCTAACTCTTCACTTTTATATAAATGTATTTTAAATTCTCAAAACTTTACATATTATATCAAAGATATTCAAAATTACAAGTTTTGATTGAACTAATAAAGTTTTTTGCCAAATTGTGAGAATAAAAATGCAAACTGTACTTTTACATTTAATTATAATTCACACTTAGGATATTAAGTATGGTATATAAGAATATAAGTATGTACACATTGGTTTATATTATTATATAATTGCACACAATACATAATATATTACATATAAATAGGAGTAATCTCACAACGTAACGCTGTGAATATTTCACGTCTATCACGCTATCACAAGTGGAGTACATTTTTTTTTAAATTAAAACCATGTCCAATTTGAACCTGTGTGTTAAACAACAATCACGATCCCGTGCTTTGACAAGATCTAAATCTTGGTTCCCTGCTGTTATATGGTGTAAATACGGAGCATTTTAATTGATCTCCTATGAACACAAAATTAAAAGATGATGAGCCAACGTTTTCTTGTGTCGATTTCATTGATTTTGTGAGAAGTAAATTGAAGGTTATTATGATGTCTTCTCATGTTCCCATTGAAGATTCAATCAATTTATCGTGCATATGGTAGCATCTATTTAATATAGGTATTTATGTGGGCCTATATTTATTTCCTATTTTGGTACTCTTACTTTATACTTACTTACTTTTTCTACATTGTAGAATATACATATAATGTAGAGTAGGTAAATACTGATAGTATGAACAAAGAATCCAGACATTGTTATTGCTTTTATCACTATATAAGAAATGATGAGAAAAAAAGAAAGTTCCATTATGTAAATTTTTCATAAATGTCTTTTTAAGGTACTTCCTATACTTTATAATATACATCAATTAGTTCACATCTGGCTATAAAAAGACAATTTCAACGCTCGATCGATTAGTTGTTCTTTAAAGTTAAAACTTGATTTTTGTATTTTTGATATTCCAAAGTGAATTTAAACGATTTGCAATACCAAATATTTTTATACAAGCTTATATTTATATAAAACTTAATTTAATAGAACCTTCGCTTTTTGAGTTTATCATATTACAGTAAAAGAAATAAATTATATATAGTAAACCATTATAATTAGGAGATGAATCTAATTAATAATTTTCCCGATTTGGTAAAACATCATCTATAAAATTGCGTGCAATAGTTGTATCTAAAAATGTATTTTAAATAACCAAAATGAATATTTTAGGCATTTTTCCTTCTCCTTCTTTTAATTTCCTGTGTAGCAGAAATTGAATCAAAAACAAGATTTTCAAGGAGAAACGAGGACTCAGAATTTGTTGACACTGTTTATGTAAACTTATTGTTTTTTACACAATTTGATCGGGCTTTAATTATATACGCACATAACTTTTTTCATCATACAATAAATAATATACATAGTTGATCGAATCAATGCTTAAACGAACTATTTTAGAATTCTCCCAACTATAAATTTCAATATGGAGTTTACGAGTCAACTCACGGGAATGACTTTGGACACGAAGAAGAACGAAATGGTGAAGTAACAAGGGGGCAATATCGTGTCAAAATGCCGGATGGTCGTGTCCAAGTCGTCACTTATTCAGCCGATAAAAACGGATACAAGGCAAACGTGGAATATTTCCCCGCCTCTTCCGACCGCCCTTCTGCTCCCACTTCTTCCAAATCACGGAAACCTATTTTCTCCACTCTCACCACGAACATTAATGGAAAGGTTTACTCGTACTGATTGGATTCAACAGGATTAATTACTTCTTTAAATTTTTTTAAAGACCTCAAAGTTGGCATTCACTGAGAAAAATGTAACTTTTCAATTTATGTATACCAAATTAATAATACTAGTAATTGAAAACATTTTTTTACCTATATACTATACTCTAGGCTCTTATTGTTAAGTATACAAATCTGATATAACTTGTGCACAAGGAATATCGAATACCACAAGTATTCTTCGATATATAGTAGTGAATCATATAATTATCTCAATAAAGTATTTATATAGAGAATGGGCATTATATTATGTAAATACATTACAAATACTATGCACTTATTTTCATTCATATTGCATTTCTGGTATGTCTGTGTGTGTAACGAGTCTAATGAGTTAAATATGCGACATTAATTATTTTGGGATCAAAGCATAATATTAAGTGGCTTTTACCACGATGAATACCTTGATAAATTTCGATTATTTACAAAACACTTTTAGCCACATATCGTGACCTTAAGACTACATATATTACTTATAAAAGTTGATTCAATCAATCGATTTTGTCTGACAATTAGACATAATTAGAATTCCGTCTCATTTTTCAGACTAGTAGACGCGTGATATCCAATACAGATCTAATCAGTTGGATTTATAGAATAGATAGTGTCCACCTATATATTATGTACATAGCATAGGTAATTACAATCAATTCAATGTATCATGAACTATTTTGTATACTTAAACTATTACATATGTATATTATATTAAAAATGCTTAAAATAAATAATTTGTAGAAACATGCCAATATACCATACATAATATTGGGCTGTTTTAACCCTTATGATGTGCATATTAAGACTAAATAGCCATTTCTTATTTCACTGTATTTATTTGAGGGCTTTTAGGGAAAGTTTCTTTTTTATTGATCTACCTATAAGTATAAATATTTATATCTACCATATCTATGTATCTGAATTATTTTAAACAACAAAGAAAAATTCAATTGATCAATGTCGTCAATAAAATTAATACTTTACCATTATTAATAATGCATTTTTGACACTGACTATGGAATTTATCCATAAACTTATATATTCTAACATGTCATTTATGGATATTACAAATATAATATCCCCATATCTTTCACAAAAGGCTTTACTGTGTGAGTATGTAGGTACTTTATACTATATCTATCAGAATATGTAATACTATTATAGATATTTACATACTTATAATTGTAATCTTATAATTTGATATATGATTGTCTTTGGTTAATATTCCATGAGAGTCTCCTAATAAAATTCGAGAAGGATCCTTTGGGGTTCAATGGATGATGCATGTAATGAATGGAAACGAAGATACTTATAAAATTCATAATACAGTTTCTCTATTTAAAAGAATCGATTCCTAATAATGACTGAAATAATTAATCACACATTACCTATATGATATATGGTATGTGTTTAATGCCTATGTATGCCTATTGTGCGAATTGATAAGTGTATTTCTTCCACAAAAGCATTATAAGATTATAACATATTGTCCTTTAATTGATATTTGGAACTTGCTCTTTTAATTACAGAAGAATGTCAAAAAAGTTTATTTGAATTTTAGATTGCAAGTATATTAGGAATCGCAAGCATTCTTTTAGATTCAATAAGAGTTAATCTTTTATAAATGACAAAATAATTTAAAGTTAGGTGTGAGTTACATTCCGCTATTACGTTTACCCTTTAGGTGTACGTGTGTGTTAAATACCTTGTACTAAATTACTCCATATCAAAATTAGGTTTGGAAAATGAAAGACATAATACATTTGATCACTAAATATTAAATTGAATTGGACCCCTAGGGATCTATTATTATCCAATTCGACTTTCCTCCCCTCTGCAACATACTCTACTATTATTTTATTGGGAAAGTATGTCTCTGGGTGGGTTAAGTTATGTATGCTCGTAAATGCCAATTTGTATGGTGTAATGTAATGGATTGATTTCTTTGCAATAAATTAGCTTTTTTACTTTCAGCTTCAAAATCTGAATCAATATTTCACAAGATTTGACGGTGGAACAATGCATGTTTAATTGAATTACTTAAGTATAAAATATTGTATGAGACAATATCCAATAAAGCCAATAATACAGATATAATACTTAAGGTAGGTAATGCTACATATAGATACATAGTATTGATAGCGATTCGTTATTACAACTTATATCAAAGTCTTATTTAATCACATCAAAGACTGTGTTAATATTCTTTAGTTAAAAGCATTTTATGTAAACGTCTAACATACCACAAGGAATTTTTATTTATTGGTTTAGAAGTATCTTATTCTTAGCGTTAACCACATTTTTGAGTCATTTATAATTGGATTTCGCTTTGCATTCGAGTGATCTTTACTTTTAGTTGTATGAGCTGTACAACTTTTGAGAATGAACACTCAGGAACTTCAAACTGTCAAAAGTTCGTGGCTTTGTTGGAAAAGTTTTGATTGCATTTATAAGGATCATAACTTATGAGTGGACAAAAGAAAGAGAATCGAGAAAGATTTAACAATATGTATGTGTTACA
This sequence comes from Neelides folsomi, assembly GCA_034687125.1. NCBI lineage: Eukaryota > Metazoa > Arthropoda > Collembola > Neelipleona > Neelidae > Neelides > Neelides folsomi. The sequence continues at coordinate 33,574 of JAQGBZ010000193.1, read as the reverse complement.
AAATATCTTTATTTTTATATAGATCGTGTATTCCCAAATCACTCAAGCCATAACCATTTTATAAGTTAACACAATGTTAATACAATAAACTTTAAAATTTTAATGGCATATTAATATCTGACAAACTAACATGAAAATGGACAATTACCTATTCATCTTAAACGCATAATGTATACGAAGGTAATCTACATTAATAGGTAATTTATTTTACTGTATCGCAATTTCACAATAAGAAGTGTTTTGAAAGCACATGGTGCAATATCTTCATGTCAAACGACTTTGGTATTTTTTTTTAAAATGATACTAACTATACTCTATTCCATTTGAGAAGATTATTGAGATTGAATCATGTTACTTGACCGGGCAATCGAATGTCATGTCACCCGCAAATAATTTCTACAGGAAATAATATCGGTTTATTTGAATCTCTAATGACTTGTCAAGTGAAATGATTCAATTCTTAATAATCTTCTCAAATGGAATAGAGTATAATATACCTAATACAAATACACCGTGTTTAATATTATGTAATATTATAGGTACATATAGTAAATACATAAATAGTCTATACCTAATAATAGTTTCTGTATACCATAGTATGTTGTACGGCCGCGGTAGTTCAGTATATTATTGTAGATTTAAACTGATATAAGGAATGTAATAGTAATAGTATTTATTCTACTCAATGCAATGAGTGAAGTTAAGCATGATTAACTTATTAACCAAAGTTTAAAGTATGATCCCAAACACCTGCCAAAATTCTTTTAGGTATCCGAATCCTTCGCGCCAACATTATTTACTTTCACCGGCCTTCATGAGAAAACTGCAGTTGCAGGAAACGTAAGAATCCATTAAACACTCTTTTAACAAGAATTATATTGTAGCTTATTCTCACGTTTATTTTCTTATAATAATGATCTTTAAACATTAGAGTTAACGATAAGACAATTATATGTTATGTATGTATTTGTATATAATTTATATTTAAGCAGAATCTTTTAAGTCCATTTTGCCTCATGAGACTCATGACTTTCATCAAGGAGGGAGAATTAATAAAAAGTATAGAATTGAAAAGATTGAAAACACTAAAAAATGACTAACAACTACTGCTAAATTTTTTCTAGTAATCCATCAAAAGAAGGAAGGAAATTCAGGATTGTAATCAAAAAGGATTCTTGTAATGCTTTAATATTATATCTAGCATAATAGGTAGGTTAGATCTACAAGTAGAGAACTTTGAGTTTTCTTTTTTGTTTGTTTGTAGTAAAAGCATGAACACTTTATTTCTCGAGAGAAGGGCGGTAAAAGTAGGAGAATATTTATGGATTTTAGTCAAATATTCCTCCATTTAAGAACTAGAATTATTGAGAATCCGAACCCAATGGTGTGTGTGTGATATACATCTCGGATGATAATGGGTTAGGGAATTGCCCATGACATTCGCCTCCGCGTTCCATCGCGTGGTAATTGAAGGACCAGAGCGATTAAGTCTGAATATATCAACTGCATGTATCCCAATGGCATTTGGCCCTTATTGCCCCTCACTTATCTCGGGCCATGGTGAATGGAGAATATTTGTTGAAGTGGTTTTACTGGTGGGGCTGAATGTTCGTGTGTGATCCAGAGATTCGGATCAGCAAGTGTAAAAAGTTGACTCGGTGCGCAAAGACAGGAGAACTGTGGAGTCTGGGTGAGGTGGGGTTGTGAGAAAGGCCTAGTCAATCTTCTTCCTTTCACCTTTCAGGTGTAAAGTGAGTGAGTTGAAGATTTGGTCCAAGGGCTTCTCGTTCGGTCCCATAGTGGGAGAATGGAGGGCTGAGCGGCGGCCGGTGGGAGGGACAAGAAGAGTGACAGGAGGGCGAAGGGAGAAAGTCAACCCGAGTCTTCCCCGACTCCCACCACCACCACGACCAAACAGAGTACCTCTCCGGGCTCACGTTCGAGGACGAGCAGTATCAGAATGTCCAACGTCTTCTTCTTCCGCTTCCATAATCTGCAGAGGCGAGAAGAGGAGAGGCGACAGCGTGAGCATCAAAAGAACTCTCGCACCACAAAGTCACGATTCCAATGGCAACACCTCAAGTCCTGTAACCATTTGACCCTGGCCCCCGGTAGACTCTTTGAAAAGGCCCCTCCAACCCCAACAGACAGCCTCGACGAAGTCGAAATGGCCATTCCACGGTAAGTCTCGAATTAACCCTTTCTTAATTCAAACGTTCAAAGTTGCTCTCTTACCCAAATGCACCAAAGGTCAGAATATTATTAATTAGTGGAGTTGAAACGCCTATAAGTTGGATATTCAGCGGTTAGTATTATACCCAGATAATTGATTTCAGACAGTGAAAGTTTACTGCGTAAAAAAAACTTTACCTGTGAATTATTTAAAGATATAATGATAATTTAGTTGTAGTTTCATTCAAAATTTCATTCATAGACAATAACTGTGATATTTCGGATTATACTTATCGTTAGATAGTAAATAGGTAATAAGCACGTATTTACGTCATACTTTTCTATTTGTTTTCATATTAGTTTGTAATTGACTTAAAAGAACACACCCTTCTTATCGTGACTTGCAAATGTATAATTTTGTATATATGGTATATCCAAGATATAAACAAGTTACAATCTTTAATTTTCATTACATCATAGATTTACAACTATAATATTATAAAAAATTTTTATCATTTTTTAAATCTTATTCTACCATGTTTTATAAAACATTTTAGCTTTAACAATAATACTCAAGTTTACATGCTGGACAAAATAGTTCAAGTTTAGTATTTAAACAACTGCTCCTTAAAGAAGTGAATAATTGAAATTTCTGTCTGTTCAACTTTTGAAAAGCCAACTTTAAATTCAAAATAAAGTTTTTATAAGTTTAGCTCACGACAAAATAATTTATATAATAAAGAAATGTAAACATGTTTAACATATGCATCTTAAGATATTGAAACTCGCTATTACTGAATTTATATTCTTCGATTTGCTCTTACTTATGTAGATAAATAAATAAATATCAGATTATTCCAAATAAATAATATTACTCTCATCATTTTGCGCAAAGAGCAATAAAATGTCAAAGCATTCATAAAAAAATTGAACTTGTAAGGGGAATATGCGTAAATAAAAAAAGGTGAAATATTTATATTTACCATATATGTACCATATGTATTAAACTCTTTTGAAATCGAACTCTTGAGTATGCAATTATTTATTTATTTACCAAAAAGGTCTAGGAGGAAGAAACTTCTCGAATCGACAAACATTCCATATCCTGTAGGGATTCCTATTCACTTTATTCTCTTTCAATTTTTCACGTAGACAATTTTTTCCGCGTACTCACGTACAGCCTTTTCTGAAACACTTTGGAGAATGCATTCCTACTATTCATACAATCTACTGTAGTGAAAAGATGTAATCTCATTACATATATGTTTTAGACACTCATTGAATCCACCAAATCTTATTATTCCATAAGGATGGAAAATAGTTTTAAACCAAAATATCTTCCAAAGTTAAATCATAAATAAAGTGCTTATGTTACCTGTGTCAGATATTTGTTATACTGTGCACGTGCATTTGATTTTATATAACATGTAATGAAATAAAACAATTGATTGCAGTTGGTAGTACATAAATATGTATGTAGATAATTGAACTACAGGGAACATTGTACCATTAAAGTAATAAAGTATACAATATATATAGGACAATTACCGGAGGTATAATTTTCATTGATGGAATTACTCTGTTGAAATATGTTACACTTAATTAGTTAGATTTTAATTCAAAAGAGCCTCTTGTTTTCCGTTGTTTGGTTAGAAATATTATTGAAAAGGAAACCGAATGAGTGTCCTGAAACGAACTACAAGTCTCAATATTTCGGGTAATAGAATAAAACTCGAGTTGGGGGTTGACTCAAATTTCTGTTTTCTTGAGTCGACCCGAACAAACATCCATCAAAGTATCCGCTTTCACTTCCAGACAATTATTCGCAAATTCTTAGTTCTTTATTGTGCGACAAAATATTTATTTATACAATGTGTATATAAGTAGAAAGTTTGTGAACTCATTTGCTATGTCTGTAAATGCACGTATTAGGCCAATTGAATAAGAAAGAGGAGAAACTCGCCGGCCAGAAATCCGATCAGGGTTTTCCCTATTAAATAAACACAAATATATTTTTCCTCCTTCCTATTCCTTTACATTGCATCGGGTTTTTTTTTGTAAAGAGGTTCTTACATCCAATCAACTGATAGAATAATCTTATTTAAAAAATGAGTTTCTCAACAAATAATCCTTATTAGAAGTCAAATTGAAATAACAATCCATATCATAACAAATGAGCTTATGTTGAGACACCAAATTACAAGAAATTATGTTATTAGCTTTATTATAAAAAAGATTTCGATTTCAATTTCATGAAATGAAAGGGATCTTATTTTATAATTTTACATTAAACTTCACATGATCTCCTAACTAGCAAAATAAATGTATTGTTAAAAACTTTTCGATATTTTTTAAATACCTATTCTTAATATTCTTACCCTTACTAACTCTTAGGGTTTTTAGCTTCTTATATTAGTTTCGAATTGTAAAAAACAAAGTTTTTAAGGGATAAGGCTCCTTAATTCTTAAATACTTTTCTGAAACTGAACATAAATATACAAAGAAAAGTTATTAAAGTTTACAATGTTTTGAAGAAAGGAGGATGAAAGAAAGCGAAGATGAGAGAATAAAGGAAGAAAAAATGTTAAGAATCCTTCATTCCTTTCTATAAATCTCTCATGCATTTCCCAATGTAAAATGTAATAAAAATCCTCCTTTATGATCCCAAAATTAATTTTTTGAAGAGGGCAAAGCCGGATTTCATTCCGACGACTCAATGCTAATCGGATCAGAGAGTTGAATTGAATTGCGAAGAAGAATTGTACTTTGCTTCATGGTCCCATATGCACTACAAGTTATCTAACTCTCAATTGGATCAAACGCACACATACATAAAGTTTCAATTTTTCATGTCAAAAAATTTCATGTCCTAAATAACATACTTTACATATCATTTTGTTCGCCCATGGCTCATCCATCAGAATACGAATATTCATAGAAGAGCCAAAAGAGCAATAAAATAGGAATCGGAAATTATATAAGAGGAGATTGCTGAACCTCTCTATTACTTTCCTCCTTAATGCAATTTAGGAAAATGGAAAAAAAGTGGGCAGGTGGTCAAAACCCTGTTTTCACTCATTTCCTTTCCATACGTCTTTTTTCGAGAGCCAACAAACCTTTTCACTTTAATAGTTATTACATACATAGTAGTATGATAGTACACATGTAGCTAGATATTGGCTACAGCTACATATATTATATATATATATACTTATTTACATACTTGCTCAACTGGTATAGACATGAGTATACATAAGTATAAAAGCATACGTAGTAGATTATAAAAATTCAATATTTATGACATTCAATCTAGGTGGTTTGAACAATTTATAAAAAAGGAATAACTGCGCTCTTTGCTTTATCTCATTTCGTGAGGAGATTAAAGGAAAATTATTATTTACGTTTAAAATTGCTTTCTTTTATGAGCTACAAAATTTATATTCCTTTGAAGAAAGTTCAATATATTAAATAAGCCATAAATGCACCATACCCTTTGTAACATAACGTTAGACTTTGGTATTTATAATAGCCAAAGGTACACTTACAACCTAAATGAGGTTTTTGCATAAGCATTGTTTATCCTTCGATAAATTAATGTGAATATTTTCTGTCTATGTTTAATCTACATATTATTGTATCATGCAAAATAGATTTTTCCTATTCAATATTTTGCATTCGAAATATACTCCGGACATATTTATAAGGAATGATACAGATTGTATTTACCATTAGTTATAAGAATGCATCAGGCGAGTTTTTTTCTCATAAAGCGTAGAAAGGTTTTTAAGATATCATTATATTCATCTTAACCTTGCATACTTTCTTTGGAGCTTTAAAACAAACTGCGTATAATTAAAGTCATAAACGAGTTGTTTTTCCTACCAAGGTTTTTTCTTCAAGATAAAATCTATGCGTGATTTCTCGGCTTTATCTTTATCAAACTCTGAATCGGGCTGGAGTTGAGATTATACGAAAGATTTTTTCTTGATATTTATAAAACTTTTCCAGACTATTCGAATTCGGCATTAAATAGAAAAAAGAAATAATCTAAGAATTATAATTATTCAATCCTTTATGTGCGTTTGAATGCCTCATAAGTCATATTTATTTTGATATATAAATTATTACAAGTCTTAATTAGCCATGAAAAATAAAAATATGAGACTTTCCCCAGCGATATTATTTATTGTAACTTCACCTTCGAATTGGCACTCACACGCGAGTGGTTTCGTCTTTCTGTAAATGATCTTATGTGTGGATTATTGTGGCTAAAAGAATGATTCCGTCCGATCCTCCTCAGCTGGAGTGCAAATATGGTGACATGATTATAGAGTGACATTATAACTGTTATATAAGTTATACGTACTTGTACCATCTTGTACCTGGTCCCTCGAGAGGATTATAGATACATTTACGCTCAATTTCACAAACGGCATAAGCATTACAAGCTTTGTGGATGATCCAGAGAATTCTTTTAAAGGCTTTATAAGTATTTTCTGCATTTATTTCCTTCATGTCATTTTATACTATAGTAGTTTTCATATAAAAAATATCCATTCAAATCGTAGTTTATTACATAAGTAAGTATACCATAATGAATTTTAAGAATTTTTAAATTTTAAATTTTCAAATTTAATAAGGCATAATTCAAAAAATTAAGATTCTTTGAATGAAAAAAGCTATTGATGAATGGGATGTCAATTTATTAAATTGGATTTATTTATTTGGACTTTTAGTGTTCGAGTCGAGTATTACGTGAATGAGAATACGGTAAAGGAAAGGCTTCAACTTTACTTTATTAAGAACCAGAGGTCGAGTCTGAGGATCAGAATTGCAAGGATGGTGCTTAAACTCTTCACATGTTTTCTCTACGTGCTTCGAGTCTATTTTGATACGGATCCCATCTCGGCTACTTGGTGAGCCTAAAAATTATTGCTTTTTCTGTATAAACAAAACAAACTCCGTCGGTTGAATCATTTTCACTTCTCTTTGTAACCTTTAAAAATGCGGGCTCTACCTTGCCCCTACATCTACATACGTGCTTTAAACAATATTCCAAAGAGTTTATAGAATAAACCCAAATGCAGGCTTTTGACTCGTTTTAACTTATCATTGAAATAAAGTGAAAGTTGGATAAAGGGGCTTAAATAATAAATTATAATAATGAGCTCAAGTCTGTCAAAAGTGAGACGAGGACAATTTCAATAAATGAAGATCATTTGTATAATTTAACATTGAAATTCCTCTGGAATTTGTAAAGGAATTACTTGATGAGACAATTGCTGAGACTCATTTGAAGCTCAATTAGCTCATTATTTTTAAAGTGCATGCAATTCCAATTTCATAAACATTTGCTGTATTAAACTTCTCAATGAAATAAATGATTATATTTATTGTTTGTTAAATGCTTATGACCCCATTTCGCGTCTTATTAATCCATAAAAACTTTTTTTAACTCTCCATTAGTTAACTAATAATAATAATAATTTCAAAATTCTCCATAAGCCAACGCATTTAGTCTTAATACTCATTGTCATTAAGTATTGTGATTTATGAAATAGCATAATAATTATTCATAAAATATTAGCACATAATAATTAATTACATAATATTAAATAAATAAAAATATTTTATATGTAAGATTTTATTATGAAAATGAAAGAAAATTTTAGGTAAATTGCCATCTAGAGCAAATATTTATTTCATCGTATTTCACACTGTAGGTCCAAATTCCGAAATGTAAATAGTATATATATAGAATAACTGTTTAAACTACATTTATAACATTTGCATGCATAATTTAATATAACTGCCCCATTTTTCTCAAGATGCGTCAAATTAGTTCAATTTGGTAAATAGAATTTATCAAATAGCGATAAGCACTTTGGAAAGTTAATTTTTTACAACGCCTTCTTGACAAATTGAGTCTCTTGTACCTTAAATGTTTGAGTGTGAAAGTCTGAATAAATTGAAGTTGGACGTGCACTATATATTGATTTATAATCATCTCGTTAGGTCGGAGATATAAAGGTATGTTATGTACATCGGAAAAGAGGAAAATCCTAACGAGCCTTTTAAATGACTTTCTCCACTTTTCTCTTTAAAAATTCAGGAACCAAAGGGGGTTAATATTGTTAAAAGCAGAGGTAAGAAAAAGTTATCAAAAAGTCCCGAAGAAGTTTATAAAATGATGAAGATTTGAGGATAAAATAAAGATTGTGCCTTCTCAGATAGATAAAGACATTAAAAAGCACTTTCGATCTTTGAAACTGACTTTGATAATTCCTGATATAAGAACTCTAACAAAGAAATAATACCAATTGGTAAAAACATTTTATGAAATCCTCATCTTGAGCCCATATTGTTTTTCTGAGGGAAAGGAAGGGATTTGAAAAAAACTTAAGCTAGGACAATATTTGTGAAAATACTTATTCCCCACACTTTATTAAAAAGTATCCGGCAACGTAGGTTAGTTGAAGTGGAAAATGCATTTGAGAGGAAATGGGCGTTTGATTCTCCGACGCAAACACTTTCTTTCACGATGAAAAGAACTTGAATTGGGAAACGGGAAAGAATTTATGGAAATAAAATAACGGCGACAGCAGCGAGGGCAAGTTGCTAAAAATTGAGCCATTATTCCCGAATTGAGGACGAACTCCTCAGCGTCTCCTCATTCAAAGAAAATGAGCCCGCAGATCTTCTCTTTTTATGCATGAACTCAAATTAAATTATGGAGTTCATTGTCTTTGAAATTAAACCTTTCGACATCTCAGAGAGACTTAAAAGAGAAGTTGTAAGGAATCTCATCATTTCTGGAGGGATTCGTTACAAAATTCAAAAGAAATATTTATGTAGTATAATTCCATATGTAAATTAATCTCTTCTTATAATAACGTATTATTAATTGGATAGGTATCTTATGTAATGTTAATAAATACAATTCGTGTTTAAAAGTACAAAAGTATAGTACATCTACATACGTACATAATATGTATTATCTTAGGATAAAAACTGTTATTATTATACATAACTACCCTTATCTAACATACCTACCATAGACCATAGTATACAAATGTATGGTTACATATTGTAGACTATGGTACAGAAGCTTTAAGATTATTTTAACTTAACGAGCTAATATAAGTTTTAGCTTATTAACCCTTTGTACAGTTCAAACTGCTCCTTTTAATTAACGATAAGTCGCTAAAATAAATTAACTTTAATTTCAAAATTCTTATAAGAATTGAACCAGAAATTTAATTTATATAATTCTTTAAAGTAATTGGATTTACAAACTTCATATATGAGTTTTCTCATTTATTGTGGAATTGGATTAAGTTTATACTTAAAATTGAATAGGGGTTTGAGGGGATATATAAAATCTCATGTAGATAAAAGGTTCGTTTATATTTTATTCCCAACCCTGATGGAGGTGGAGTTTCAAAGGGAGATTAACATTCCATGAATTGAGAGAAAGACTTTTCATTAAGGTGGAACATTCTGAGCATTGAAAGAGACAGGAGTAAGGCTCGACTCACTCAGCCCCACTTGTCAAATCGACTTCTCACTCCGAGAAAGGTAAACCCAGAGTTGTCTGAAACATTGATGAAGAATACCCCTCTTGATTATGAAGAGAATTTAAATGCCCAGCTGAGGTGAACTTCTCCGCCCACTTTCAAAACTTCCAACAACGACTTGCTCCAACACGCCTACACATACAATACAAACATTTGTTTGCCCTCTTATTAAACGCATAGTTGAACGCAAGTTGATATAGTTCAACTCACTTTCAAAATTCTAATATTCTAAATTACATAGTGTATGATAGACATACCCATCATATGTAGTAGTACTCATCATATACATTTGCATTGGTGATAATACCAAAGAAAAAGGAACATTAAATGAAAGATCTAGGAATTATCTACAGAGTTCGACTCCTTGAGAAGCCATAAAGAGCTTACAAAGTTGTATAGGTCTCTGTTTATACTTTTGTTAATGTTAGATGCAAGAAGGTTTATTTTCCGTTAATGCTAGTAGTAGTTCGAGTGAGCCCGTCCATGATCCATGAATGTTGAAAGAGGGTGATTGGATCAAAATATATTGATTGAAGGGAGGCAGTGAGGTGCGGGGGCTTAATATGCCTATTTGCCTTCTGCATCATGATTAATTGAATCCTTAATAATATGTTCCGTCTTCTTATTATTATCCTCGAGGGGTCCCGCGAGCATTCGGGGCGTGTAATGATAAGCTGAGAAAACCGAGCGGACATGATACATACATTTAGATGAGCAGAGGTCTATCAAGCCCGCAGGAGACGACATTAGACATTTATTCTTAATGGGATCGATATACGATGAGGAATAATAGGTAAAAGAGAATTGATAAAAAAACCGTGAGTACCTTTGTAGGCTTATTGTATAACTTGGCCTTACACGACGATGAGTTGGGAAGGAGGCATGAAGGATGAGAAATAAATTAATCAATAATTTGGGTCGATTGAGAAATGGAGAAAATTGAATTGTTATTGTACATAGTACGATTGAAAGGTTTACTTGTGTGTGTGTGGAAGAGAAAACTGGGGACTCATTTTATGGCTTATCTTGATTACCTCTGATTTGCCCTGACAGTCTGGCAAGGGTTTCCTTTTCACTTCCACAATCACAAGAGAGGATTCAGAGGACGTTGGCAAACGAGAAAATGTTGACCACTCTCATCAAAAGAGGAAATGTGTCAGATGTTCCTATTATGCCAGCCTCAAATCACCTTTCTTGCTACATAAATCCCTGGTCAGAACCAAAGAGAAGTGAAATGTCATGATAAAAGTTATTCTGACAAGATCAAAATTTTTCAATCCCCAATCTGTCACTTTCCCAGATTTAATTCTTTACATTTTTTTAATCCAATACAATGGTTAAAGTTAGTACATTGGTCAATTTCAATGGCATGTTAATAGTCAATATAATATATATTGTATTGTATGCTATGTATTTATACTTATTATAAAATTTAAAATATAATAATCTAACTTTTACTTTTGGTCAAATGCTTACATGCAAACTTGCAATACTTTTGAATTCGATACGAAGCGTATAAACCTATAAGTCGTATAATGTATGTACCCTATATTTATATGTGATAGTATGGTACTTTTATATTTTTTACTTCATTTGGATCACCCTGTATATCAATAAGTACGTTACTTCTTAGTTTTGAATAATAAAGAAATTGATCATGATACTTTTGTATTCTTAGCTATGGATGTGATGTAAACATGAGTGAGAGAGAAGATTACCTTGAAGCAATAAATAAAACGGTGGAAAAATTTCAAGATGGTCCTGTCATCAATTGGCCAGCCATATGGTGGGTCAAACGCCCGACTTTATTTTGGATCATTCACGTCATTTTAGCAATTATCAGCTTTTCAGAGTCAATACTTCTTACATATCTCGGCTACAAGGTTCGATTTTAAATATCTTAACTATTATCTGAAAAAACATTATCAGCAGTGTTTATTTGGTTAAAAAAGTTTATGGCACACTTTAAGACTGAATTTTTAAATGTTTACATTTGCGTTATTCAAAGTTAATTCATTTCATAATCCTCTTTGTTTTGACCTTGTCTCTTTTTCGTTCTAGCGAATGAAGGATTATTTTTCAATTTCACTACCAAATTAAACTGTCAGTATCAATTCTTAGATTTTGAGAGAATTCGGAGCGAGGCGAGTTTAGCATTTAATCCTGTATAAATTAAGTGAAAATTCGAAAGAAAAAGTTTTAGAAAGCTGTCTTAAGATAAGCAAAGAAGAAAGGCACATCTAAACGCATTATCATCTTCTCACACCTCGTCTTGTGTCTTATGTAAAGCATCTTTTCCATTTGTGAAACTTTAAATGAAGGAATTATATCTATATACTCTTTGTTCAAAATTCACAATACATAATTCGTTAGAGGAAAAATATTTACAAAGTAATGAGTAGTTATAAATATTAATAATTTAGTTGTGGCCAACAATAAGTAGCATTACACATATTTATTATGCGATATTCAAATTAGCTAATCATGTTTAGTAGAATAAGAGAAAAAATTTGCTACAAGGTTATACCATACACCTAATGAAACACTTCCCAAATTGAGAAAATGAGAATTTTGATAGATAATACATATTTATACCTTTGTGAGATCATCAATCATCAAACTAACAAGACCTTTAACCTTTTCTCTTGATTGTGCTAATATGGAGAATGAGATCATAAAGGAAAGTGTAATTTTGCAGGGTAACCTTCGGCAGCAAATTGTGTCTCGCCAATTTATTCTTGAATTGGTCACGACGGTCCCTTTCATCGCGACCGTTTTCCATCCGCCGCTTCGTCACATGTTCATTCCAGTTTTCCTCAATTTATGGCTAGCCAAATACGCCCTTGAGAACATGTTCAATGACCTTCATAGGGCCATGCAAAAGAGCCAATCGGCCCTTTCGCAGCAAATCACCATTCTTTCGGCCACTCTCGTTTGTCTCGTTTTTACGAGCTTTTGCGGTCTTCAACATTTTCAAAGAGCTGGCCAAAAGCGTCTCAATCTCTTTCAAGGTAATGTTCAGTTTAAACAAAAAAACACACTAGTATGAGTTGTATGAGTATCTACCGTTATTTATCTATGGTATTTGTGAAATGAACCCAACTTGTTTTTAGCGGTTTACTTCGTTCTCGTTACGTTTTCCACTGTGGGCTACGGAGACTTTGTGGTAAGTTCTTTTTTCACCTCAGACTACAATGGCTACAATGACACAATGAGGGTTTTCTCCTTTGAAGAAAAAGAGAAAAGGTTGAGAAGGAAAAATAATTATTTTCCCTCTATACTTTTATTATAGCCAGACATATGGCCGTCTCAACTCTTTATGGTGACGATGATCTGCATTGCTCTCATTGTGCTTCCAACTCAATTCGAGCAACTTGCCTTCACTTGGATGGAGAGACAAAAGCTGGGCGGAAATTACTCTTCTCATCGAGCTCAGAATGAGCATCATGTCGTCGTTTGTAGCACGACCCTCCACGCCGACACTATCATGGACTTTCTTAATGAGTTCTATGCACATCCCATGCTTCAGGTAATGAGCCCAAAAGAAAAACCCAACCAATTTAATCTTATCAAATGTATCGTTTTATCACGTACCTTACAACCTTACATTCGTTCAATCTTTCCTCTAAAGAATCCTATTTATTTTTATTCCTTCCGACCTTTGAAGTTGACACATTTGCTACTGAAATTGTGAAATATTAATATATTAATTTTACATCATGAGGAATTAAGTATATCAGTATATGAGGAATTAAGTATATCAGAGAGCAAACATTTGAAACGATCATTTATTTGGTATTTGCCCAATTTTGTAGAATTTTAGAAATGGAATTTCCAATTTGGTGGATTTATTAAAAGCCACTTAAACTCAAAGGACATGATAATGTTATTGTCATATTTATGGTATCTGAGTTTGACATCTTAATAGGCATAATTTGGATATAAATAAGTTATCACATTTCATTTCATCTGTCATAAGATTTTACCTCACATTTATTTAATATTATAAACCATAGGAAGATAAACCATAATACCATAATAGAAATCATCAAAGATGTAGAAACCGTGAAATGGTTTCTATTATAAAGAATCAATGAAACTCGAGTAGGAAAGGCATAAAATATACGAAAAACTTTATAAGTGATGGTGTATAAAGTGAATTGAAAGCATTTTTTGAATAAAAAGAAGAAAGAGTCAATGTTTGTTCACTCAGGTTTTTTCCTTCAAAGTATCCTTGTTCGTATCTGACACAATTGAGCGTCCATGTGCATATAAATGACTCTTGAGTCCTTTGAATGAGTCGGCCGAAAGAGAATTTCACATTCGAAGGTACGTGGTTGAAGTTGAAGGAACATAAAAGAGAATCGTAAAACTGTCCTTTTGGCCCGAATCAATTTCTTCCTTCATGGATTCCCATGTTCATGTTACATCTATAACCATATGTGGTATGTAACAATGTAGAACTTCGGCCACGAATTCGCTCAAGGGTTCCCCGACTACGTTCCTGGGACTTTCACCACCTTTTCCTCGTATGAAGGTTGAAGTTGGAATTACACGAGGAGGACACTCAAGTAATGTTACAAACGTCGTTAGGTCAATTGTAGCCTCAATGGAATTTTTCAACTAACTTGATTGCACTGGTTAATAGAATTGAATAGGGTTCATTAAGGGAATTAGCTAAACCACGCGCGGCTTTCTTAATCAGTCATTTTCACAAGCATCATGTATTATTTAAACTCATATTGCATCATTTCCCATATGGTCATGCATATTGTATTTATATTGATATGATATACATATATGAGTTTATTATGACTCTGAGAGAATAATCTTGAGCGTTAATTAGGTGTTTATTTAATGATTGTGCAATGAAAATTTATTTAATTATGATCATAGGACTATTTCGTGGTCCTTCTTTCACCCATGGAATTGGACACAACAATGAGGATGATTCTCCAAGTTCCGATATGGGCCCAACGTGTGATTTACATTCAAGGATCTTGTCTCAAAGACGCGGATCTAATACGAGCTAGGATGGGTGAAGCCGAAGCGTGTTTCATCTTGGCGGCCCGAAATTACGCTGATAAAACTGCCGCTGATGAACACACCATTCTGAGATCATGGGCTGTGAAAGACTACGCTCCTAAAGTGCCACAATATGTACAGATCTTCCGACCTGAGAACAAAATCCATGTGAGGTTCGCGGAACATGTGGTTTGCGAAGATGAATTCAAATACGCGCTCCTCGCCAACAATTGTCTCTTCCCTGGAGCTTCCACTCTCGTCACTCTTCTTCTACATACTTCCCGCGGAAGGTTTGATTTGTCTTTCAACCTCAATTTAATTAACATTTAAATACATATTACACAAGTCTTATATAATAGCCATATCAAAATTATATTTTACACTGTATGTAACACTACACTATGTTATTTATACCTAGTAAATATTAGATAGAAGATTTGTAAATAACATTGTGTGTTATTCATTCATTCTGATAGTTTCTATATTTTATCACTTTCATAACACCACTTTGATTGTGGTGAAAGTTAATTCAAAGTGGGAGGAATTGAGCTTTAAATAATAATGCTTCCAGGATTGAATGGGAGAATTGTCATTCAGAAGCTCATTGTTATTTATTATTTGAATAAAAAGTCAAAGGTTGAGAGAGTTTTTCCTTAGAGAGGAATAGTGCACATTAAAAATTGAAATGAAAGTGGACAAATGGAAGGTTGAATTGTAGAGAAGGCCAGACGTCCCGTGAGGAGTGGCATCGGCTCTACGGGAGATGTTCCGGCAATGAAGTGTACCACATCCGTCTGGAGGACTCGAGATTCTTCGGAGAGTATGAAGGCAAAAGTTTCACTTATGCCTCTTTCCACGCTCATCGCAAATACGGAGTAGCTCTGACGGGAGTTCGACCGGCCCAACTGCCCGAGTTCTACGAAGACACCATTTTACTCAATCCCGGCCCAAGACATATTATGCAAAAGTCGGATGTCTGCTTTTACTTCAGCATTACCAAGGAGGAGAATTCGGATTTCGACGATCAGAGCTCGTCGATGCCAACGGAAATCAACGTGATTCCTTCGGGGCTCAACACTCCAACGCCAGTTTCCGTGTCTCATGGGACTAGTATAGAAGTGAAAACGAACGAAAATTGCATTGTCACTGCTTCAACGCCCTTGTTGAGCAAATGCGAACAGGATTTACCGGCCGCCGGGTCTTGTGGTCCTCAAGGACCAACAACGGCTCCTCCGCCTATGAAGTTCATGAATTTGATGTCCAAGCCCACTGAGAGCAATACTCTTCTTCTTCCCCCTGCTCACGGGATGCGAAGAGGTTCGTTGGCTCATTTCATCCTTTCCTAAAATTGTACCTTTCACATTTTACATCTTTTTTAATACAAAAATCTCCACATTTCATTTTCACCATTATAGATTCAGAACAGATTCCAAAAGAATATTTGAATACATAAAATATTGCGTATTATATATATATTCATTTTATATATTTATTATATATTATAATATAACGTATATGAAACAAAAAACTCGATTTAGAGAATATTTTTTAAATCAAAATTTTTAAAAATTACATTAAACTTTTGTATTACATTAATTCATGAACGAATGGTAAACTTGGAATGTAAGTTCAATAAGGTTTTGCATTTTGTTGTATTCAAAAACAATGCTCTTCTAACTAACAAAGTCAATGGAATTACCCATTTAGATTACTAATCAATTATTCTCAAAGGACAATCCATGGTTAATTTAGTAACCGTGGTGAGTAATAAATGAACCTCTGGAGATTCCTTATGGTTTTGTATGTTATACCATACTTATTCGTGATATGAGTGTATAAATTATGAACCACGCGCCCCAGAATACTTTCCTTATCCTCTTATCGTTCTTTGACCTTTTCTAATGCATTTTACTATTATTATGTAAGTGGGCTTTTAACATGTTAACTCGATTTGCAGATAGTCGAAGGCCGAGCATTCTCCCAGTGCCCGAATCCTTCTCAGGGTCCGTGGACACTGAGGATTTCCTTGTTGACCACAACTCGGATGAAGAAGGCGGAGGGTCAGATGATGAGGCTGAGGATGAAGTGGGCTGGTTGGGCGTCGGAAGTGGATCTGAGAGTTCTTCCATCACCAAGGGATTCCCTCCTGTGGCTCCGTACATCGGAGTCACCCCGACGCTCTGCTATCTTCTTAGAGAGAAAAAACCTCTCTGCTGTCTTCAGCTAGCTCAAGTAAATCCTCATTATGCTTTCTAAATCTCCCCATCCATCTATTCATTATTTTCTTTCGATTTGGAAGGGTGTTTGCTCAACCACACTTTTCCTAAATCAACCCAAAACTCGGCCCAGATGCCTAAAATCCAAATGGTGTATTTGTAAACAGTTTATTGATAAGGATAAGATAAATTATTCATATTCACTGTCTCGTTTTAAGTGCTTTGTTTCAAAAATCCATAAGCCGAGTTTTTCATCTAAAAAGAAATCAGCTTTAACTCATCTTGTCATAACTGTTTTGATCAAATCCCCAAATCCTGAATCACTAATACCTTTCAGTCCTTCGAAAATCAATTTTCATTTCAATCCATTTTATCCGTCAATCATGCCATTAAGCAGCATATTACTTATGAGAATCAAGTATCAATAAATATAATTTAAGTATATACAAGCTTTTAATTTATGTTCTCTACCCATACTGAATACTTATGAGTATTCAATATGGATAATATGTTACTTATACTTATTCCATTTTGTACACATATCTTATTATATTTATGTAAGCCATATTCAAATTCACGAGTGAAGTTATCAAAGAGCTCATAGAGGAGATTTAATATGAGATTGAAAAGATCGTGTGGAGAATGAAAAATTAGTTTTCCTACCTTTCACTCTACGATGAAAGTTGGTTGAATTTTAGTTAAATGCATTTTGAGTTTCGGGTGGAAAACTTGAACTTAATTGTTTTTGTTCTTAATTTCTTTCTTCAAATGCATAATTTATGCATGAAGTTAATAACGGTTTTACACGTGATATATGAAAGGAACGGTATAAAGGTGTTACACAATGCTTTGAGTTTTTACGAATTATTGTGATTATGCATTTATAAACATTTGCATGATAATACAATTTAAAAGTATTTGCATTATTTGAAGAAAGTTGAAACAGCTTGAGTTATTTATTATTCGAGAAGGTTATAATGCGCATTAAGGAATAAATACCAAGAAAAATTGAACAATTTCAATTTAGGTTTTATTATTATTTTTATTCTACTCTAACAATTTATGAATTTTGATGGTACCCATTGATAGATTCATGAATAGTTAAAAAGATTATTTGATTTGCTCTCATCGTTAGTCAGCCATTTCTAGATAACATTTATGCATTGGGCTCAATAGTTTTATTATTGACTTAATTTGCTCCGTTTATTTTTTTCCGATTTCTTTTCAAAGGACATTCCCTTTCAATTTTAAAATTCCGATGGCTCGTGAATAAAACATTTTTAATTTTCTCCAACCTCATCAATTTATACAACTCTACCTTTTTTTCATTTTGAAAAGGACTCAAACAAGGAACAGAAATTGGTCAAAGGCTGAATAATTTACAGCGTCCTGGTGAAACTCATAGTCTTGATCCTATGTTTAATAATGGTGAGGTTCATACGCATATAGGTACTACTACACTTTAAGGGAAGACATATTTCATACATGTACTAAATACCTAAATATGCAACATTTTCCCATATTTATCATTCCCAGTTATGGTGTCTTGGAACCAATCAGAAATTTCAATAACTTTTAGTTTAAATTTTCACTTACCTTTTCCTCTATAGGCTTGTGAGCATTGCGTTCATCGAAATGCGTATGACTACAACTGGCAAAATAGCTCAATTATTCTGGCTGCTGATTACGGATCGTCGGCCATTTACAACTTCATTGTTCCACTACGGGCTCATTTTAGGCCAAAGTCAAGACTGAATCCGATTATTTTGCTTCTTGAACGAAGGCCCGACCATGCATTCCTTGACGCCATTTCTCATTTCCCAATGGTCTATTGGATGCATGGATCCATTGACAGCTTGGATGATCTACTTAGAGCCGGCATCACTCTCGCAGAAAACGTCGTCGTCGTCAATAAGGAATTGTCTAACTCTGTCGAGGAAGACACTTTATATGACTGCAATACGATCGTTGCAGTTCAAACCATGTTCCGCTTCTTCCCACACATCAAGATTGTCACGGAACTCTCGCAGTCTTCAAACATGAGATTTATGCAATTTAGAGCTCATGATGCATACGCTCTGCACTTGTCACTCATGGAAAAAGTAAGTTCATAAAATATAACGTTAATTCTAATATTTAACATTTATTTAAATAAATTAATATCTATCATAATAATACGTCCATTCTTAAGCAAATACATAGCATAAATAATTGATAGTTTATAAATAGATATATCTTCTACAGGTATGATAGGTAGGTATAAAGTGAAACTTTATAGACAAAAAATATTTGAAGGGATTTTTTCTGATCTGACCCCTTCTCTTCTTCTGTCAGTTTTATTGTTCAAAAAAGTATTGGCGACAAATCCATTGTTCTTTTCATTCCCCCTCTCCGAGTTTTAACGTAGAGGAAAGAGATGAGTTTTATGAAGAGAAAGTTAAAGGGCAAGATCTATTCAATACACGTAACTTCATTTTATGAGGTTCTTCAATTTAGAATTCAACCTCGGTTGAAAGTGCAAATGGGGTTCATGAAAAGGATTTATTTAAACAAGGGAGTGTTGATTCCAGAGGGAGAAAGAGCGTGGCTCTCACATTTCCTACATGTTCCGCCTTCCCTTTGCGGCAGGAAGTGTTTTTTCTGCCTCGATGCTCGACACGCTTCTGTACCAAGCCTTTGTGAAAGACTACCTTATTACTTTCGTCCGACTCCTCCTTGGGGTTGACCAAGCTCCTGGATCCGGATTCCTCACTTCGGTTTGCTAAATACACAATCTCCTTTTGTTTGCTCTCTCCAAATTGTCAATTATGAAGTCTCTCTTAACAGCTCGAAATCACCAAAGAGGATTTATGGGTCCGGACGTACGGCCGGCTTTACCAAAAACTCTGCTCCACCACTTGTGAAATTCCCAGTGAGAACTGTTTACTTCTACATTCAACCATCTCCTAGTCCTAATAAACTCTAGAATTAATCGAGAGGAGGACGGAAATAAATAAATAATGCATTTGTTTCCAGTTGGGATTTATCGGACTCAAGATACAAGCAGCTCATCGGAAGACTCCCCAGCCGACTCCACAGAACGGGACACACCGACAAGTCCCGTGAGTGAAAGGCCAAGGACCCGAATCCCGCGTCATCATTCCTCATCCCTGCCGATTGGAGGTACTCAAGGGACGCCGTATCCTCAAATAAGCATTCAAAGGAGTGGAGGCCCTGCATGTCTCGGCGGTTGTGCCACTCAACAGAGCTCTTACTTGTCCCTAGCTGTGGCTCCAGAGGACGAGACACTGCACGGGACCAAAGACTCTCACGTCACTCTTATTGAGCGGGCGGAAATTGCGAGCCTCATTCGATTCCGGATGCAGAGCCTTGGCCTTCCCAATTTCGGAGACACTGTTTTCCACTTTACTGAAAAACGAAGCTCCCTTTCCTACGTTATCATTAATCCATCCTGTGACTTGAAATTGAAGGAAGGAGATATTATTTATTGCATAAAACCCAGCCCCTTCTCTGCTCAAAAAACCTTTGAAAGACACAATTCGCGAAGAAAGTCCACTTTGAGTTGTGTCTCGGCCTCCGGCGCAATTGGAGGCGAAACTTATCCTGGATTTAACCTCTTTGCCCAACCTTCGTCATCTCCCAGGCCGGATGGTTCTAATGACCCGTCAGCGAGACGAAGATCCTCCTCGGGATCTCTGCTTTGCTCCATAAATCAAAGCAGGAATCTCGTCCATAGACAACACCATGCCTCTGCAAGGGCCCTCGTTACAAAGAGCAACAGTCTTTCCCTGCCTGATTCTCCAAGCAGGTATAAATCAAAAACCTATCCAAAGTCCAATATTATCAATATTTTATCATGAATTAAATTAGTAATAAATTGTAGTTACATAAATTAAATCAGTATTGTGATAAATTGTAATTTAATCTTTTCAGTCGACCAAGATCCAACTCACTTCGTGTCAATTTAACAGAGGATATTTTAATGAGACGATCTTCCTCACTCAGACAAGGGTTCGTATCCTTCCCAGCACCACGCCGGCCTTCTTCCCACGAAGAACTCGGCATCCCTTCCACCGTCGTCACAACTCCCTGCCCTGTGAGATTGACCCTTAATGGGGGGATTGGACTGGAAGTGACTCCACCTGAAGACTCAGGTTCCACCCCACCTTCTTTGCTCCTCCAAGGGACGATTGTATGACATACGGAGACCTCTCCCCGCCCCACCCTCTCCAAATACCCTTCTTATGACTTGGCGGAGGAGAGTGAGCCTTCTTACTCACGGTCACCTCGGAGGTCGAGTCTCACGGGGTTTGCAAGTCAAAACAAAGGGCCTATTGCTCACCCGCACAAGAGATGGAAACCGTTTTCTTTCGCTCCGTCTCTCAGTAGAGCAACTCCAACTAACTCTAGCACAAAGTTCAATAAGCCTCGCATTGTAAAAACTCACGTACCTGACAATGTGTAATATAATTAACATTTTTGTAAACTCACAATATAAATATTATATACAGCTACTTAAAATTACTTTAATATTACTAACTGTATTTATAAAAGTGTACATACTTAAACTTTTACACATCGCATGTACATATTGGTAAATACCTATACATACCTACATACATTTAGAGTACTATAGAACACCATATGGCCATATAATGCATTAATGCATATAATGAGCATAAAAACTTAAAAAAGTAATAATTAACATTCAATAACATTTATTTTATATTATATCGGTAGCATATTTTATCTTATAAATTGACTTCTCAATATCCAATTGAATAATGCTTCATGCTATACCTGGTAATATCTTCTTTTAAAATTTTAATATGTCGTTTATGCACCGAGAGAATAATTCAAGTTCTAATTCCTAACTCAATGGTTCTCCAATTACAGATTTCCTTCACCCAAGTCCCAATTAGTGCCTAGTGAAATCCAAGTAATAAAAGAACTCCTGAGGTCGATGTTCACCTTTGAAGCATTTACACTGTGGGCGCCTTTTACTTCGAAATAAGACTCCTGACACAAGAAACATTAAATGAAACCCCATTGTAAACATTTCCTAATTATTTCCTTTTGAAAATCCAACTAACGATAAGGAAGAGAACCATATTATTTGATTTCATTGAATGGGATGTGGGACATGCATATAACATGTAACGTTAGTATATAGTATACCCGGAACTTTTTCATACAAAAAACAAACTTCAATGAAACTCGATCGAAAGGGGTGGAAAAAGCTAATTTAATATTGAATTACATTCATTCTTTACTTAATCACATACCATATTAGAACATTACCATAGTCAGATCAGTGTTTCGAATTCATAGTTAATTCTTAAAGTTTTACTCAAATCAAGTAAATTGAAACGTATTACATCATGTACTGTACAGTTAGTATAATTAATACATACATTTCAATGATTAAATGATTACTAACGAGAATACAAGAAGATAGAATTAGTATTCTCTTGTTAAGAATCTTTGATGGCAACTTCGTTTGTGTTTTAATTAGCTGTTTCACCCATTAACTCAAGAAATTAATAAATTGATGGTTAAGATGAAAGATCAAAAGCTATATTAATTAGTGCATTTCGTCAATTAAGAATCTATTATACAAATAAATGCATACAAATCATACAGATACTATAATAATATAAGTACTCATATTGTAGACAAACAGTAGATCTTGTAGTGTAGGTGTATATAACATCCAACAATTCAAACCCGAGCCCAAACCAATACCATGAGTATATTGTACACACCTGTACAGTTATATCGGGTGGCCCAGCGTTAACTGAGTATTTTTGATCATCCGTAACTTTTTTATTTTTTACCTGAATTTCTCAAAGAATATCATTATATGCTCAATACATCATACAACTAGAAAATTAATCTTAATTTGTGGTTTGAGCACCATTAGCTTCAGCGCAGCGTTGAAAGCCCAAGTTCATTTACACACATAGCAACGGATATTTCACTGAACTCTTGGACAATCCCATCCCCAACCACTCGATTTTCTTTTGGGGTTATGTAAAGAACAACAATGTCTACAAAATTCCATTAACCCTTGTGGAGCTCATAGTTGGAATTGTCCAAGCGTTCAGTGAAATGTCCGCTTCTTTATGCGTTATGTAAAATAGCTTGAGAAGCTTCCAAAGGTTGTTTGAAAGGCTGTATTGAAGTAAATGGGACTGCAATCACATATTGAGATTATTATTTTAGTTGTCTGATGCATTAAGCAAATAATGATAATCTATGAGAAAATTGTGTTAAAAAATATAAAAAGTTAGGGATGATCAAAAATACTTAGTTAACGCTGGGCCACGTTGTACTGTAGATGTAAAGACCTTAATGTTAGACAATTTAAATAATTAACTTATATCCATCAGTAATGAGTCGATTTACTTGTATTCTTCATTAAATGATATTCGGAATAATATTACACCATCTAATTTATATTTATTTTCTTAAATACGTAAGCGGAATATGTAAACATTGCAGATAAAAGTGAATTGAATACAGATTCAAAAATTCTTACAATTTGAATGTAGATGTGAAAGAGGCTGAACAAGAAAAGTTGGAAATTGGGAGCAAATATTGATTCTTCAATCAAGCAAGAGGTATACGCTAATGATAATAATTAAATAATTGTTGATATTTATTGAACTAATGAAAGATTGATAATTTCTCACTTAATCGAATGACATTTCTACTGAATGTACAGAGCTGATAGATTTAATGTACTCCCAAAACCAATCTAGCCGTGCACTTCAGAACTTTAACGCCATATCAATATTTGAATGTCTCAAATTGCCCTTTATAACGTTTTGAACATTTTCTCTATAATTTTTTTCTGAACGGAGTAAAAGATAATTTCGATGTCATCTAAATAACATACGTTCATATTGCTTGAGACAATATGAGACATTCAAATCTTGATATGACGCTAAAGTCCCGAAGTGCACGGCTAGGTTGGTTTCGGGAATATGTACCTAGAATGATCTGTGGAATTAAAAGTATTTTATTAAATACACGTTATATAATGTGCATAATGTAAAATGAGTAATACCTAAGGATAAATATTTATATTTACTGGTATTATAGTCTTCAAATTATCTCGTAACCTTATTACTTAAGTAGGTAACACATAATACCTATACAATATTGAATGTGAACGATCATTTAATATACAAAAAATAGTTAATTAAAATACATTCCAAAATTGACATGATCTCACTACAAGATTAAAATTTTAATATAAAATATATACCAAATGAGTAGGTAATTTGTATTTATATGCATCATATTCAAAATGTGCATAAAGATAGATACATACTTTACTAACATACAGTTCCAAATTATACATTTAGGTATAAATTCTTACCTACTACAAGTACAAGCAAATAAGAAATATTTCCTTCAATTGGAACTTGGAACTGGCCAGCAACTTACCCTTTGTAAAATCTTCATCTTTATGACTCGTGAATTAATAAAAATCCGTTTTGTGGTGTTAGCACATTTGTTGCAAATGTTAATAGGTAACATGTTATGATTAAAATATTACCTTCCATTCTAGTTATTTAACTTTAAGAGTAAACAATATCAATAAATCTTTAATATTTATTTTTTCGTTTTAAATTATTTATTGTCCAAATCCACACATTTATATTTTTAGCATTTTTAGATATTAAAGCTATTATAATAATAATAATCAAAAGACATTAAAAAATTGTTACAATTAATTACAAATGAGATATTACATATACTTTAATGAAAATTGAAGGAATTAAATATATTGGGAGTATTTTTTCTTGTAAAAATATTAACATTTATAGCACAAATCTGTATTTTACAATGTGATTAAATATTTAGTCAAATACTGTTACCTATTAATTATTAAGCAAATAATTATAAAATGGTACTATAAATAAGTCATTGTAAAAGGTACACTTAAGTATAAGTACTTACATTGGTATTGAATAAAATACACACTTAAATATTCAATTGAATAATGTTGATGCATTGTGTCTATTTATCCTTAAATGACATTATTTAAATAATTAATGGACTATGATGTTACAAATATTAAAAATTAGTATTTTTGTTGACAATTGTGGCGTACAAACGTTAAAGATTTACACCGATAGATTTTAATTATTTAGTAAGCACTGAATAAATATAATAAATTTAAATTAATAAATCTATAAGTTGTAATCTGTATTTGCGAATCGAGATGTTTAATTACGTTAAATTACATGAAGTTATGTATATAAATTCAATAGCAATCACTGTTATTGTTTATCACTATCATATTATGGCAATTTATGTAGAGATTGATCAAATAAAAAATGCTTAACATCTTTTATAAACAAGTTGAACGGATAGAGATAATGAAAAATTAAATAAATTCACCGCGCATAGTGTTCCGTGTTTATATTGTAGGATATCAACTTTTAAGTTGAGTTACGAGAATAATTATCACAACAATCAAAACAGCCAGTCCTGCTCCAAGAAGACAAAACAATCTTTTCCGGTAAGTTGTCTGAAAGTAAAAATAGAATTAATAATATAATTAACTACAATTGGTCATGGTTTAATATAATATGCGGCATACGGGATATAATTGTAACTAATTCTAAATATTAATTCTAATATTTTAATCAATATATAAATTTAATTTGATTGATGAAACTAACTTGATATGCTGAAGCTTTTCTAAGCTCGGCTGTGCCATCTTCAACATCCTGATGAGTTGTTTCAATATGACCCTCAATTGAATCTTTATAAAATAATAACTATTTAATATTCAAAAAATTCTCAAAAATTGTTTAAGTAAAATTAAATGTTTTAATTATACCAATCATTGTTCCTTGTTCGTGTACCATCTCCCCCAAGTCTCGCATAATACCATTAATGTCCACAATGTCACATTCAATTTGACGAATTCTGTCTTCTCTTTCAATCATCATTCCTTGTTCGAATTCGAGCTGCTCTTGGAGTTGGAGCTGTGCTTGGCGTTCAGCTTCTGAGGCAATTAAGGATTCTTGATGTTCTTCATTGTCTCCACCTTCAAATGTTGATGTTGATCTAGACAAGGGAAGAATGTTGGACTTCATTTTGGCCAAAATTTGCTTTTGAAGATCAGAATATCTCTGCACAGATTGTTGGAAATCATGAGTGAGTCGAGTGACTCGCATCTTTTCTTCTTTTCCTCCTGGAGCTCGAGGATTCTTCACTAAAGCGTCTATTTGCTTTAAATATGTACTTGTATCAGTAATGGTTTTGCTAGCAATTGTATGAGTGTTATGGACTGATTCCCGAAGCTCTTTAGAATCATTTTTAGACCCGATAGCTCTCAAAGTTCTATCAAGTGAATTCGCTAGAAAAAAGTATCTTTTGTTATTCAAGAATGTAAAAATATGATAATGATTTATAAATATATTTCAAGACATTCATGAATTAATATCTATTATATTGAGGAATAACCACCATGTTTTGTTAGTGAAAATATATTCGAAGTAATATTATCACAGAGCCTGTAAAATTGGGCCGCATCGAAAAATATGGGAGATGAGGAAGTCCCAGGCCCTTCAAAATCCACTCGGTATTCAGAATCGTTCCCAGCAGTTCCATAGGATTTTCTATCTTTTCCAGACATAAGTCCAGAACGAGTCGACATCCTGTTTAAATTAGAAAAAATGATTTATTACTGGTTTGTAACAATATAATCGCATCAATCATGTAAATCCATTTAATTGTTAACAAAAGTCCTATCAGTACAAAATAATTTAAATGACCAATCAAGTGGCTCTCAACTTACTAATCAAATGAATAATTTTTCAATGCTAGAATTGGAAGCCACGAACTCAGCTAATCAACTAAAAACATAAAAATTAACCAAATTATAATATAAAAGTAATAATATGAATTGAATATTGACCTTTAAACAATATTACAATTCCTTTATTATTAATGCATATAATAATGGCTTAAATACTTATTAAATTTTGCTTAATAAACAAATAAGCCTGTAAGTTTGCAAGGCCAGTAAAAAATGTTTACTTACAGAGCAAAAAATAAAACTCGTGATCATATTGAACATAAGTATAAGCAATGAATCACTTTTAAAACCAAAAATACCCAATTATGCTAAATAACGTATTCAATTTGATTTTTGAATATTGTTTAGATTACCTTTTATTGTTGATTTATGAAATTAGTCCTTCGAGGTCTCAGTATGGAAATGAAAGTATTTTGTGGGATGAATTAGGAAATTTGTTATGTAACGGAAAATTTAATCCGATATTATGAAACACTATGATCGATCGGTAGGGATCGATTCGTGTTACAATAATTGTATCTAATAATACGCATTTAGGGCAGTTCCTCGTAGTTAATTTAAATTATAATTGCTCAAATGGAATTGGATAAAAGGTGTAGGCTGTGAAATAAACTGAAAGGACAACAATTATATCTCGAAGTTGGATAGACAAATAATGGATAGTTCGTCTGCGCGGGGTAGTTTCACTTACTATATCATCACATCCAAAGTCAAAAGTCCAGCTGGATCTCATATGTATAACCAAAAGTCATTAAGTAATTAAAATTATAAGGAAAATATTCCACGTCATGAGAATATAGTATACATATAGTATATAGGAAGTACAAAGGATTCCTCAACTAACTGACCAGTCATCCTTTATTACGAGTCACGCGAGAATAAATTCATTGCTTTTCATTATATTTAAAAATTTCTCATTTCATTGCAACACTTTGACTTGTCAAATTTTGGACATCCCGAAAATTTAAAACAATGGAGAATAAGAAAGTGAGGGTGTGGTGTGATGGATGGTAAAACATTAGTTTTATATCATGATTAAAATTTTAATTTTATGATTAACTTTTTAAATACACTATTCTTTTAAAGTTAACATTTTGTTTGATATAAAAGATTAATAAATACTTAATTATGAAGGACATGTGAAGGATAAATTCTTATTTTTTGTTTAGCTACGATATGGTCCATTTTGGTCATGCCAATTCTCTACGACAGGCAAAAGCTTTGGGTGATTACTTGATCTGCGGCGTTCATACTGATGAAGAGATAACTCTTCATAAGGGACCACCAGTTTTTACAGAAGAGGAACGGTAAAGTTATAACCTTATAATTATAACATATTTCATTTTATAAATATTGGATTCCTAAATTCTTTTAATATTGTAATTTGATTTTCTATTCAAATGTAGATATGAGATGGTGAGAGCCATCAAATGGGTTGACGAAATCGTTCCTGGAGCTCCCTACGTCACAACTCTTGAAACGTTGGATAAATATGATGCTGACTTTTGCGTTCATGGAAATGATATAACCACGACGGCTGATGGACATGACACTTATCAAGCTGTAGGTTTACTAAATTTTATATTTGTACAAAAATTTTATTTTAAATATGGCTAAAGAATAATGGACTGACTTTTTTATAGGTGAAAGATGCTGGGCGATACAAGGAAGTTGAACGCACTCAAGGAGTCTCAACAACGGATCTTGTGGGGAGGATGCTCCTCTTGACCAGAGAACATTTTCGTCGTGGTGCTCAGGCAAGTGATATTTTAGCATACTTAAAGAAGGTACGAGTTTTTCATTTAAATTGACCTAATATTTTGTAAATATGCTATACAAGTATTTCAAATATATGGGTATTTTTAATTCATTATAATCTTATTTCGTCATGTGTATATGTAGTATATTTTTATGAGAATGGTTTAATATAATGTACAGATATATAAAACTATATCTTTAGTATAAAGAAATCTTTCATGTTAATTATTCAGGAATATACATTGGCAAAAGATGGACATTCTTCAAATCTTGCTACTGACACGAATGCAAGATCGCCATATACAGGCGTTTCTGGATTTTTGCCAACGACTAGAAAAATTCAGCAGTTTTCGGAGGGAAAAGAACCGCCTGTAAGTTTACAACTTTCTAACGTATATTTTTAATTTGTCTAAAGAGAATTAATTGCCTTATTTATAATTAAAAGTTATAGACTTCAAACTTCAAAATGTTTTATTTTTTTAGCCTGGTGCAAAAATTGTGTACGTAGCTGGTGCCTTTGATGTTCTACATCCTGGCCATTTAAGGTTTCTCCAGGAAGCAAGAAAGCTGGGAGATTTCTTGATTGTTGGATTACACACTGGTAAAGATTAAACTAGTAAAACTAAATATTATTTATAATAAATAGATTGATGTACAGCAGTACTGATTAAATCACATTTATCTAATTATTTTAGATCCGATAGTTAACATGTACAAAGGGTCCAACTATCCAATAATGAATCTTCATGAGAGAGTTCTATCCGTTCTGGCCTGCAAGTTTGTTTCTGAAGTTGTTATTGGGGCCCCTTATGTCGTGACAAAAGATTTGATCGAACATTTCAATGTCGAAGTTGTAGCCCATGGTAAAACGCCATGTATGGTCGATCCTCACACTAAAGAGGTAATTATTACTTTAATAACAATTTTATATTATTTTTGTCAGTTTAAATACTGGGGTTTATCATCTAAACTTTAAAATGAAATTCCAGGACCCCTATCACATCCCCAAAGAAAAGGGAATCTTCAAGGAAATTGAGTCTGGTTTGGACTTGACAACTGAGAAAGTTGTTCAAAGAATCATCGCAAATCGGATTGAATATGAGAGAAGAAATGCAGCGAAGGAGAAAAAGGAATTGGATTATATTGCAAACAATGGGGATAGCAAAAATTAATTTGGCATTTGCTCCTTTACGCTATCCACGAAGTGTTATCTTCATTCAAATTAATTGTGTGTGCATTTTAGATTGCATTTCATTCCTTTCCTTTGAAATAATCCAACAATTTCTTAATAATTACATATGTATGTACGTTAACTTAAATGCTTATCTATTCAATTTGTACCCTACTTAAAAATATTCTAATCGTAAATGTAATTAACAATGCCAATTAATGTCAATGACCAAATTTGTCAATATGAGTCTAGTCTTTTGCATGGTTTTTATTCCCAAATATCAAATCGGATATCAAAGCTCATGTATCCCTAATATCCGGTTTAAGATATAAAACAAATATAACACTTATATTCTGCCATTCACTAATTGATGTGTTAAAAGCCTGTTATATATTCTTATTAAATCTTGAATTCGTATTTTTGAACGAAGTTGTATTTATATCATTTATTAATTGTGAACACATTTTAACTTGGAGGAGCATTCCAATCCTTAGAAATATCTATATAGTCTCCTTGAGGTGTATTGTATTCTTTCAATGGCGGTGTGTCCGTGGGACCTTTTGCTTCATAAGGAATTAAGGATTCATCAGGAGCTACTGCGGCCAGATAAAGTTCTTCGGACTCGTGTCGAAGTTCATCCAAGGCCTTCTTTTGACTATTGAACAGTGTGTTGAAAACAGAGACTTCAGTTTTGACCCTCTCTGATTGATACTTTGCCCAGCGTTTTTCTAAACGCCAACGATGTTCGACTTCTGCAAGATCAAGTTTAACAGGAGGTCGACGTCTTACTCTATAAATCAAAAATTGAAGCGGTTAAAATAAATATCACAAAAATAATATAGGCGTAAAATTGTAATAATATAAGTAATTAGTAATTTGATTTACTTTGGGTCATCTAAGATAACAGGAGGAACTTCAATTTCATCTAATGGTTTCAATTGTTTTGAAATCTTTTGAAGTTTCCTAATAGATTTTTCAAGTTTTCTTCTTTTCCGATCTTCTCTAGCACGTACAATGGCTGGATCGAGACGCTTTTTCCTTTTCAGGGGCTCAGCGCTATAAATTAATAAAACTGTATTATTGATGCTAAATATTAAATTGAGTTCTTAAAGTT
This sequence comes from Neelides folsomi, assembly GCA_034687125.1. NCBI lineage: Eukaryota > Metazoa > Arthropoda > Collembola > Neelipleona > Neelidae > Neelides > Neelides folsomi. The sequence continues at coordinate 2,697 of JAQGBZ010000193.1, read as the reverse complement.
AGTTAATTTAATTTTTAATAATTTGTTCACTTTAATGTAGCAGACGAATGGATTGAATTTATTGATGGCCGCATGAATGAATTCTGAATTTGGGCAGAGCAGAGCCTATAAAAATCAATTTTTATTTTAGTTTAGTTTTAGGTTGAATTGGAAGAACCGTAAACAATATACGAAAATACGAACGATTTCTAATTAATATAAAAAATCTTTAAAACATATGTACAATGTGTAGTATAAATTGCATTTTGTAATCCTCATTACCTCATGTTTAGTTGACTAAAGTTTTTAACGATTCCAGTCCAAAGGCTTGACATTTTTAGTTGTAAAAACTATATCCTTTTCTATTAACCTTGTTCGACAATAAAATAAATCAAAAATCAAATCAGAATATTGAAAAAGACTTTGCTATTCATTTCTTGTAATCTTTGATTATTTTATTGAATAATTTCATGGATTCCTTTAAAATACTGCAGGATTGCCGCTATAGATCGCAATGCTTTTGCACCTCGAATTATATTTCCCAAATTTCCTACATATTACAGAACTAAATACAATAGACGCTATATAGTCAATATCTCTGATCTCTTTCGTATCATATAAGGCATAATATGATATAAGGATCATTTGCCTCGCAGACGTCGAATCAAATTTTCATGCGTATTCTAAAGATTATCATTTCTTCGAAGTCGAAGGAATCTCCAAAAGTGATTTGACGCATTATTTCGTTCAGCACATTATATTTATTTTAAAGATTTAAGGACACAATTAAACAATAGTTTAATTTTATTGCGGCATTCTAACCGCATTTGCAAACTTTTTATTTTACTGTGCTTTGTGAAAATTAAAGTAGCTTAAACTTTAAGTCAATAAATCAAATACATTACTCTTCATTTCAAGTTTCAAAGGAAAGTTAGATTAAAATCGCAGCAATGTTTATGTCAGAAACAATCCTCTTCATTTTTTCGATGGCCATTACCGGATTCCTACTTTTCCTACTCGTCTACTTTGTAAGAATATATTTATAATCATTTGATCATTTTAATAATATTACAATAATGACTCTAAACTGGTTGTATTACACATTATTGTCTACAGATCATCACACTGTCGGATTTAGAATGTGATTACATTAATGCTTCACAATGCTGCAATCGTCTTAACATGGTAAGCAAATATAGTGATAGAACATCGGTATAACATGTTATTTATGAAAATGCACAATAACATAAAAAGTTTCACAGGTCATACTTAATGTTTGCTCATTTGTTTACAGTGGACCATCCCAAAAATGTGTGCACAAGGATTCGTCACATTCTTCTTCTTACTTCACGGATACTTTTGGCTTTTTTTTGCAAATATTCCCGTTAGCGCGTGGACAATTTTTGAGTAAGAAACAAAAAATGCATTTATTCTATAAATCTATTTTAAAATGGAGTACATTACTATAATGAAATGATTATTGATCTGCAGAGTCATAAGGGTTCCTTCTGGAAATATGGGTGTTTACGATGCTGCCGAAATTCATAATCGAGGACAATTGAAAACGCACATGAGGGATGTACTAATTGTTATTGGCTATTACCTCGTTGCCTTTTTCGTATATTTATACTGGTATTCCAAATTCCAAAAATATCACAATTATCGGGCCATGGTGTATGTAATGAGGTTAATGTGGATATGATAACTAATTTGAATTATTATATTTACAGTACGATTGTTTCAATGCTGAAAGCTGATCCACTGCCCGTAACACCAATGCCAAATGACTTTGATGAATTTTAAGCAATGATCTGTTGTTTAGTTTGTTTATGAGTGTTTTATATACTTTTATACATTGATATTCCATCATGATGTTTATATAAGGTACATATAGAATTTACTTATTATTTTAACTTCATAACAAATGGGGATTTGACTGGCAATTTGAATACTGGTATTTATACGGTCATTTGGATTCATATTTATTAAATTATCGAAAGTGGTGTTAAAGAATTTCTAGAATTTCTTAGCCTAATGCTACTTATTTAAAGTAGATAATTGTAATAAGATTACCCATTTACATTTAATCTATAATTATACAAAGTCGACTGTAATACCTATTATAAGTATAATGTTATTACAGTAAATAATTTAAGCATTAATTAGGTAATTGTGTAAATATTAATTATTACTATTTTAGATTTATTTATTGAATCATCAAATCAAACTTTTTTATATTATTAACAATTTAAACTTGACTAAAATGTAATAACTCTAGTCCTTAATCTCAAACATCTCAAATATTATTTTACTTTTTTAACTATTAATATAGGTTTTAAAGAAATCTTCCTTTCTCAATACTTTTATTAACAAAAAACAATAAGTAGCAATTCTTTATAAGTTATGCAATTTGACAGAAGATTGTTTTGTAAAAATTAACTTTTGTCCTATTGGGAAATTATATAGACATGCGTATAGTAAATTATGTAATTTATATCATTACTTACATACTTAAAGTGCATATTTACCTTAACTAAAATATCTCCTACTCCTAATACTTATTGTTAGCACTTAATACCTACTTATTATACATGGCTGACTAGAACCAGAAGCGTGAGTAAAGAGTAGTATGAATGTACAGTGTGTTTCAGAGTTAGCCCGGTTTGTTAAAAAACAAGCATAACTTTATCAAAATTAAACATTTAATCTTCATACTTG